>VKOC01001353.1:0-121558 GCA_009364415.1 Spea multiplicata | reverse complement strand
TTCAGACAATTCATCCACATATTAACTCATGCTCTCCCTCATTTAGACAATTCATCCACATATTAACTCATGCTCTCCTTCATGCAGACAATTTATTCACACATTAATTCATACTCTCACTAACACAATGCATCCACACATTAATTCATACTCACTCATTCACACTTTACTTATTGTCCCCCCTTGCCCCCCTGTAGCGACGTACAAATTGTATAGTGTTATTGTGTTGGGCGTGGTTAGCAAGGTAAACATTTTCGTTCAATCCCGTTAGGACTCAGAAAGGTAAGAGAAGTAGCAAAAGAGTAAAAGTAGAGATAAAGGATAAGTAAAAATAAAAACATGTTAATTCAAAAAGGATAGCATGCTTAGTAGCCAACCATAATCAGTTGCTAAACATAATGAACTGTAGCTCCTACAATCATTTCCACCTTGGTAAAATAGCAAGGGTTAACTTTTGTATGAGCATGATGACTTTATAATAAAGCTAGGTGGGGGGTGTTTTTAAGTCCCCTTAAACCAAAGTACACAGTCTGTATCAAGCCACTAAGCTTTGTAGTATAAATTAAATTATATATGTATTTTATGAACTAATGTCCCGACCTTCAGAGGGACAAAATAATATATAACTGGCAACACAACAAGGAGAAAAAAACCTAACCTAAGATCTTTTGGAACAAACAGGAAATATTGGAGGGCATAAACATGGGGGAAGAAAACAAAAACACAACCAATAGTGTAATGTGTAAATGAATCAGAAATATTTATAGTATCAATTGCACTCACAAAAGGACTGGATAAAGCAGACTCATCAAGGAATAAGCTTCCAAAGACTGTATTCTGAAAAGCAAACACAAACCAGGATGGTGCAGTATCTTCTATAAGTTGATCTTAAAAGATCAGTTTACACTTTCAATTAAGATGAAGCAAAACTCAACGAGTATTGTGCAAAAACGCATGGAAATAAATCTTCCAATGGATGTAGATGAATGTGAATAAAATCTCTCCAATTTATTGTCTCGACGCGTTTTGCCGATCAATCGTCGGCTTCTTCAGGAGAACAAATAAATCAAATCACAGATAAAATCATAAAAAGTCTTGTATGGTCTAGTGTAGTATCGATTGTCTGTTTAAATAGATCCTTCCGGGTACGTCATCACGCTGTGTCGTCACATGCGCCATCCTCATGGAGATCATCAAAGGGAAGGGCATCGTTGCGTTCCGGTACGTCAATGAAGCCGCATATCGGCTTTATTGTCTCGACGCGTTTTGCCAATCAATCGTCGGCTTCTTCAGGAGAACAAATATCTGTTCTTGTGCCAATCTCCCCCAATTCTTTCTTCAGATCCAACAAGCCCTGCTGAATACTTGTTTTAAGATCAGCTTTGACTGAGAGGACCAGTTGCTTTACATTCTTAATATCTTGTTTTATATAGGCCATGGTGCTCATGTCTGAAGTCACATAATGACTACAATGTAGTATTTCACTGACATTTAGGCTCTTGTTATGCAGCCATTTGGCCACCAATCTTTAGATTTTTTTCTAAAAAAATTCATCTGTCCCTCCAGATTATCTATTGGGCATATTACATGACACACTCATTTCACTGAATGTCAGTACACAGCATAGCCATAGGGCAAGGTATGCGCAAAGAAAAAAAGGATTAAATGACAAAATACACTATACAAACACCGTTTAAATAAAAAAAATCACTAGTAGCCAGAATTTTGCTATTCAGGCGCACCCGCTTTTTGAAATGCAACTCATTAGCCTGGCCGAGGATGATGGGAGTTTTAATCCACAATCATCAGCCCATTTTTAAAAAAAATTGTGATTTGCAGGTGGGGAGGGGGGCTGGCTGTGGCTTAATTTCTGATCCACTGTATGACAGTATTTATCAAACAGTTTTTCCAGTGTTCCAGCCAGATGGTCGAACTATAGGCCAGCTGGCAACCTGGCACACTTTTTTTAATGTATTTTACTTGTATTTTGTGGTAGGCTGTCTACCTACTGCATTATTGATTTATGGTTTAGCAGCACCTTTAGACTTGTGTGCAATTTCTATAGTGTAGGGAAGAGTCCATCGCATCGTATCTGGACCGGATGATTGTTTTTCAAGTTGCTTGATTATGATAGTTGAGAGAGGTTTCCGAGAGGTTTTAAAAGTTGCGTGTGAGGCAGAAGGTCTGAACAGAACAGGGAAGGGAATTCCACAGGAGGAGTGCGGCGCAGGTTCAATCATTCTTTCTGCAGTGGTACTTGGTATGTAGTTTCCCTCCAGTTTAACTCCAGTGTTAACTGTCCGCTTATGAAGAGTCCACGTGGGAAGAGGCCACAGCAGCTACATTTCCAGGGTATGGAGACATGCAGGATACAGACATACCGGGTGGAAAACAGGGGCAACAGTAGGAGATGAGGGGTTCAAGTGGAATATGTTATATTCATTCCTGTAAGAGAAGGAGATATGGCAGACATTAGTGATTGCCAGAGGAGTAGCTGGATGAAAGCATGAAGACCAGGGATGTCTGGATAGTGTAACTCTTAACTATACACTTATGATGAGGCCACTTGCGGTAAGGCCACAGCAGCTACATTTCCAAGCAAGCTGGAAATGTGGCTAGTATATTGATCCGAATAGAATGACCACTAAGCTATTACATATAGTGTAAAATCCATGGCATGTGGTGACACTTCTGGTGAAGCAGAATCATTGCATCATTTTTGGGTACTTGTTTGCTGTAAAGGTCTGTCAGTGTATAGACATCATTCATTGCATCATTTTTTGGGTACTTGTTTGCTGTAAAGGTCTGTCAGTGTATAGACATGGGTGATTTATTTTGGATATGAAATAGGCAGGGGATCCCCTGTCTATTTCATATCCAAAATAAGTCACCCATGTCTATACATAGTGGTGTATGAAGGTTTTCAAAGATCATAGATTCAGTTGGTGTAGATTACCATATTATTTTGTGAAGCAACATAGTGGGTGGACAGAACTTTTATATTGTGAAACACTCAGTACTTACAGAATTTGTCAGAGTTGTTCTTGGCTATATAGTCGGATAAGAAGAATTGTTATGAGTCTTACATCATGAATCTCCAGATTATGTGTGCAGTGGCTAGAGGGAGTTGGAATAAGGACAGTATGTGGAACCTTGGGTTGAGCTGTATGGGGCCCCCAAGGTGTAATGGGGAATGGTGGGGCCTAGTTTGGAGTGTTGCAGCCTAGAAGGGTAGAGATAAAGATAGTTCAGCAAAATAGTTGTCACACCTTGTTTGCATTAAATTATGTCTCACCTAATCTAAAGCCTGGCTACCGTACATGTGCAAACCATGTTTTACTGTAAAATAGGCAGTGCACATGTGCAGCCAGTGATGTTCAAATCTTTTGTGATATTGGACAGGAGTGTTGGCAAGTGGAACACAATTCCTGATCATTACTTTCCTGTTCATATCAATGTTAATATAATGTACAATAACATAATCTTGCATATACCACACAACACAGAGATGAAAAATAATCGGCACTTGCATATCCAGCCATGATGGCATCAACAACAACAACAACTTTACTATAACTAATGGGCTAGCTGGGGAGGTCAATGATCTTCTTTGTAACTGGCCCATTTTTTTCTTGTTATATCTAGGTAGTGCCAGAAAATGGTAGGGCAGTGAAGGAAGAGCTAAAGAACCACCCATAAGAAAAAAGGGAGAGGAAAAAGCTAAAACAATGAAAAATATTATAATTTAATCTAAGAGCAACTGACTTTACACTGGATTAATTGGGTAACATACATACCTGGTGTGGAGCTGGCTCCTCTCTATAAACAATCCATAGCTCACAAGTAGCACAATTTACTACAAATCAAGTCAGTCTACCACAGGATAGAGACTCATCTCTCACTTTCAGCAAGTGCTCCATATGCTCCTTGGTAAATCCAGCCTTGACCAAGAAAATTAGCTAGATATCAGAGTAATGAGAGACTAAACATGCAGTACAGCTTCTGAAAAAGATTGCCCTGCTATGTTTCACTTCTGGCTGAATTACTGTATTTCCAACAGAATGTATCAATACAGTAACTCAGTGGAGTAACACCAAAATGTTATTTTCTATATCATTAAAAAATAGGAAAAATTGTAGGTATGGAGAATGGAAGATGTTTATAATACCATATGTATTGCAGGAAAACTAGTCTCTCCAGCACACATGAACCTGCACACAAAAGTGTTTGAAATGTGTGAAATGTGAAGTGTGTGAAATTTCATTAACTAGAGACATCACTTACAAGCTTGCTTGAGTATAGTACCTGAGTACAGTTATACCCAGTTATACCTAACAGTATGGTGGAGTTGGTGCTAGAGGCCTGCAGGGGCATCTATTACACCAGTGTGTTTACTAACGTGGGGTCACATAATGCAAGTTACGTGGGCACACATATTTAACAATCTTTAATTTTTTTTTTGATAAACCTGTGTTGGATTTGCAATTGTTTGATTTCCATGAGAGCAGGGTATTTTTTGCATTTGCGTGCCCCACAGCTATTTTTGGTGCCGGATAACAAATATCAAGTGATATATTGCCAGTGAACTCCATGTTTCCCCGAATGAGACCCTACCATAGGTGGAAAGCAACGCCATTGAGTTTAAAGGTAGTGCTTTCCTGCCACTGATAGGGAGCATCATTTAATGGCAAAAAATCATCAGACCACGGGGGTGGTAGGGAACTGTATCTGCTACTAAAAGGTACGTACCTTTTTTTCCGGGTGTAAAAAAATGCATATTGAAGTACTCACAAAATACTTTAATGCACATTCTTCTTTGGTCAATCTGGCAGATATTATTCTGTTCATTTAAACCATCAGAGGAAATAATAAAATCACATATCTGCTAAAGTTTATTTGCTTAACATATGATAAAGTACATTTAATGGTTTGTCTAAGCATCTTTCAAACCTAGAATCCTGTATTTTCTATATATTTAGTATTTGCCACTCTGTGAGGAGTGTTCAGGTAACTGTAATATTAGGATACAGCTCTGACTGTACTGGAGTTTTAAATGTACTAGCAATGTCCCTATTACACAAAAATAGCCTTAATAATGAGAAGCAAAAATTAGCTATTTGATGTCATAATAAAATAAAAGAATAGTATTTTATGATCCATGTCATATCCTTGGTGGCACATAGTACTGCTGCCGAACAATGAAAATGTTAACCTGGCCGTTTTTTCCTTCATGTGTGCTTTGGCAGATATAATTATTCCTTTGCCTCCTTATGCTTACCTTTATATTTGTTATCATTGTCCTCGTTTTGAGTCTGTGTATAGTTCTTAAATGCCATCAACATTTGTACCACAGTAGTTTCCATTTTCTTTTATTCTGACAAGTCTAATGTAGTGTTCTGCGGCCTTTAGACAAATATCCCTTAAGTATTTCCATTTCACCTGGACTTCATTTAAAGATGTCTGGGCCACCACTTGACTACATATCTTTCCATTTTACAAAAGTCCACCTTTCTAAAATCTAAAACCTTTATATTAAACCACATTGATTGATGATTACTAGAGCCCAAACACTCTCCAATGGTGAGATCTGAAATCATGTCTCCACATTATCTGCATGTTGCCAGCTGCCATTGTCATTATTATAATAATGGAATCTAAAGCAGTGACATTTCCCATGGGAAGTTGATCACCTACCCATGTCACTGGAAAATTCAGAGTCTTGGAACAGGCTCACAGCAACAGGGTCTGTGGGACAGGCAGACGGCAATGCGGTCTGTAGAGCAGACAGGCAGACCGCAACTGGTCTGTGAAATGAACAGATAGCAATGGGGGTCTGTGAAACTAAAGTAATGCCCAAGGAAAACAAAAGCACAGTAGCAAAGGATAATTGAAAAGGGAAAAGAAAGTCCACACCAAAAGGCTTGAGTCCAGATAGGCAGAATCAGCACAGTATAAAGGGCAAACCAGGTTTGCTGTTGGAGTCCACGCCAGTGGTCAAAACCAGAGAATTACATCCAAAATTCACAGGATCAACAAACAAGGGCAGAAGCTGCAATTCTGCAGCAAGGAAGCTAGGAGAATGCCCAGGTTATGTAGGCCCCTGATTGCAGTAATGAGCAACAGGTGGGAAAGGAGCAGGTAAGCATCTTATTTCAGAGCAGACATCTGGAGGCATAAAGGCTTGGAGTAAAACCTATGCAGAGTCGATTCAAATTCCCACAGCTCCTGACAATATGTTATGAATTAGCCGTTGTGTATTCATTTAGTCGGTTATGGTAAAAATGTTGGATCCCTGTTTTAAGAATATTATTGAGAATGTAACATTTTGTATTTTCATTCATTAATATTCCCTATTGTTATATTTGTGATGAGATCAGTTTGGTGCCAATGTTGTCTGGGTAATCCCTTGTAATTATATTATGTGATAACTTTCGTATTCGTGTCAATTGTCCCTCCCCTGGTAAAAATGGCTTTATAAACCATGCCAAGTCCTAAAAGTGTGTTCCTTTGCATCCTGACTGGTGTGTCCTGACAGGTGGTACAGTTCTTTGGGAGATCCTTTTCGCCCCCCAAAGAAAACCTTTACTTTGAGAACCAGACCAGTTTTTGCTATGAGGAAGGTGCCAACGTTGGCCAGTGACATCCTTGTAAACCCCTGGCTCCCATTACAAGGACATAATAATAAGTTCATTGCATAACAACGTGGATTTACAGAAATGAAAGGTGAGGAGGGCTCTACTGAACTAAACTTACAATCTAGAAGTTCAGAATGATCACTGTCATGGAAGTCTCCGTGCAATGGCCTCTTGGTGAAACCTAATGGCCAGCCTCCTTCCTACAGACTATGGGCCCAGGCCTTGGAAGGTGTTCTGTTTTTGTGGAGGTGAGTACAGGGGGTCCATTAGGACTACCTTTTCCCCCGGTACAAAGTGATAACAAGTACCAGACACTCTAAAGACTGTGGCACCTGCATTTTGGGGGGTTTATGTATGGTGTTACTCTCCATTGGTCAGGACTTACAGGACAGAGACCTCCATGGCCAGTATGTTTACCATCCTCCACACTACAATAGCAAACCTACTGGGCTGAGGTGGGCAAATGAGTGGAAATACTGAGCCATGTGCAAAGGAGGACCCGATGGAGAACAGTGTGGTTTCCTGTATCTATTGTGTATAAAATACTTCCTTGTATGGTTTAAATACTGGTGCGTTTCCAAATACCTCAACATGAGTGCTGTCTGGTGCTTGAGGTGGGCTGCTATGAAACTTTATTGTCTTTTTTAGGACAATAGTCACACTGTGTAGCTAAGCTACGGCTAGCCACAGTGCCAATGCAGCTCTAGTGCAGCAGCATTCCCCCTTCTCTCTACAACGCTGGTTCTGTCTGGTGCTTGAAGGGGTTAATCACTGATGTCCCGGCAGAAGGAAGCAACGTTTGGGGGGGAGTACCCAGTTGGGGTACAGGGCCTCCCATTACATTGGTGGCAGCGGTGGGATTGCTTCCTAGTCTGAGTTACATTCCAAGCCACAACCGGAATCTATCTCCAGGAAAGGAAATGGGAGTAAGCTATGCAGAGCTGCTTGACCCCAGATTACAGTATATCAATGGTGTGCACAGGGGCTGTTTGGTCTCAAAAAACAGCCTGTCCCAAAGACTGTGGTAGTGGATGGAACTGCAGTTTCCACCAGCACCAACCCAGCAGAAGAGCTGGCATCATAGCAGGAGCACCAGGCAGGGGATGCAGGTGGCATAACTCCCCGGTGGGAGTGCCTGGGACATGGTGCAGCTGGCCAGTCTCCCCAGCGGCAGCTAACATGTCCAGGGTTTACAATTCTCAGGTCCCTTTAATTTATTATACCCTCAATTATTCAGTATGAATATAAAAAATATTCTTGGTACCTGTATATTAAGCTCTGCTAGATCCTGAGTAAAAAATGGGAATAAAGGTATGGACGACATTATAATACCTTAGCCCCAGCTGAAGCGCTGGCAACAGGACAGAGCACTGCTGGTCTCTGCCCCACAACTGCCACGGCTACAGGAATCCAGGGAGGTGCGGCAGCCGGACCATCACTCCAGAGACAGCTGGAGCACTAGGGAGTGGATACAGGTGGCATCCCTCCCCAGCGGCTAAGTGGGTGCCTGGGAAATGCCGCAGCCAGCACATCTCCCCAGTGGCAGCAGGAGCACCAGGGATGGGATGCAGAGAGAATCAGTCTACCCAGCGGCAGTAGGAGTGCCAGGATGGGGATGCAGACGGCATCATTCCCCAGCGGCTGAGTGAGTGCCTGAGAGCACCTGGATAGTGGAGCTGAAACCAGGGAAAATTGGATAAAGAAAGAAGCCAAAACAAGAGGAGACGAGAAAATGAGTTTATAACTAAAAAATACATCCTTAGATCTAATGAAATGTCCATATTGGTGCAAGTGTTCTGTATCAAAATTGTGTGCACAACCATTTTTCACAAAAAAAAAAAAGTTATCCTGGAGCCTCCTAAACTTCAATTGTGTTGCTGAAATGCCTCGATCATGAGGAATTCAGCGACTCCGAACACCCCAGGACACGCTGTGACCAGCTTTCTAACGTGATTAGTAAAATATTTAAAAAATAAAAAAAAAATGGAAAAAAGGCTTAAAAAATAAAAAATGGTAACATTTAAACATTATTATGCATCAGAGGAACCATCCAGTTCCAGCAAAATGTAAAAAAAAGTCCAAAACGAATAAAATTAAAAAATTTGCGCTGTATCTTCCCAAAAATCTTGACATGGAAAGAGTTGAAATAAAAGCATTTAAAAAAGGGGTGTCTAATTTAAAAAAAAAAAAAATAATGGTTTGATGGGGTAAGCCAAGTGTGCATCAAAGATAGGGCATAGGCACTGTTGCAGTTGTGGCCTGATTCTAGCGTTAAATTATTTAATTAAGGTAATCAGGGAACCTTAATAACAACAATAAAATGTATTTAATCTGTTTCTTGATATACAAATGGTATATAATATGAGATATTCCAGTCGATCATATGGTAAGAAATACTTAAATACTGTGGTGAATGATAATTATATTTTAATGATCAGCAGAATTAAAATCACACACTAGTCTTAACCCTTTAATGACAATACTGTTCTTACTCGTAGTATACTGTGGGACACTGGCTCTTTAACATTTTTCAGTGTTTTTTTAACATTTCTCATTTCGTGCTCCCCCACATATTTGGGGATATAATCTTTAATTATGGGGAAACGGCTTATTGATCCAAGGAGAAATCTGACTGCCATTTTGGGGTCAAGAAGGAATTTTTTCCCCTGGTTAGTGCAAAATTGGAAAGAGCGAAACTGGGGTTTTTTTGCCTTCTTTTGGATCAACAGCAACAAATTAACAGATATAGGAAAGGCTGAACTTGATGGACGCATGTCTTTTTTCAGCCTATGTAGCTATGTAACATATTATACCGCATTTGCTCGATTATAAGACAAGTTTTTTTTCCAGTGCAAAGGATCTGAAAAATACCCCTCTATAATCAGGGTCATCTTATAATCAGACCTCAACTAGGTCTGACTATGAGACTAAGATCCAGATCCCCCGCAGTGATGCAGGGGACCTGGATCCTCCTGTCTCCCCCCTCCCCCACTTACTGGTACTTCTGAGTCCCCGGTGCTTAGTCCGGGCAGAGTAGAGCTCTACGCGATTCACGTACACTTCCGCTGCAGCCGGGAGGAGGTGAGGTTAGCAGCGGGGGTTGTCTGCGTCAATCGTGCAGACCTTCCCCGGCTGTCAGAGATCAAAATGGTTAAATGGGGGGCATAAGGCATTTCTGGAGGCAGAGTGCTCTGTGAAATGCCTTTTAACCCCCTTAATGCCACTCTTCCTCCAGAAATGCGTTTTAACCCTCTATAAGCCACTCTGCCTCCTGAAATACCTTATACCTCCCTATATGACACTCTGCCCCATAATATGCCTTTTAACCCCCTAAATGCCAGAGTGGCATATAGGGGTATAAGGCAATTCTGGAGGCAGAGTGCACATAGGGGGTCAAAAGGCATCTCATGCGGCACAGTGGCATTTAGAGGGTTAAAAGGCATATCATGGGGCACAGTGGCATATAGGGGGTATAAGGCATTTCTGGGGCAGAGTGGCAAGCCTGGGGGTAGATGTGCATAACTGGGGGCCGGTTGTAAAAAAGGGAAATAAAAACAAAATATTTTTCTCAATCATAGCTTTTATTAACAAACAATTGTTCACATAGTTTACATGAATTAAAATTTACCAGTAAAACTTTTTTCCTATACAGTCGTCTTATATTCAGGCTTTTTCTTTTTTTCATAAATTAATATTCAGATTTTGGGGGGTCGTCTTATAATCAGGGTAAATACGGTAATATATAATCAAGCAAATACGGTAATAGTAAGGATAAGCAATGCGCACAAAAAGAAAGCATGTCAGTTCATATTCAACAAAATAGTTCAAAAGGTTTTTTTCCTGTAAGACTCATATGGGTATATCAACTGAAGCCTCAGCTTAACTGGGGTAACTAATCACTTAATGTGACAGCACTCCACTGTATTGTACAAGCCAAACTTAAACAACCACTCGTCTATTTACTTAATGGATTGAAATTCGGAATCATTCATTCTGTGTAGTGGTGGAATGTTACTGCTGATTGGACCATTTCTTTTGAAACTGTGGGGATAAAATAAGATTGTATTCACGTTTATACATAACCCCAATTCCCTCCTAGATTGTAAGCACTTTTGAGGAGGTCCCTCCTCACCTGTTGTTTCTGTAAGTCAAGTTATTATGTTATACTACTTGTTATGTACTGTCTACCCAATTTTACAGCGCTAGGGAATAATGAAGCCATATAGAACAATAATGACCTTCATTAAGTATGTTTCTAAAAAGTTATAATTACTCTTATCACTCATTATTATTAGAAGTAGTAGTAGTACTGCTACTGGTAGTAATATTGCACTTTTCAGATTTGAAATGTCTGTGATCGACTTTTTGTATGTAGAGAGTGACAGATGTTATTCTATGAGATATATTGGCTAGGGGCTGGTGGAAAACGTTAATTAGTAATGTATAATATTAAATTATGTAATTAGTAAAAACTATGGATTTTAACAACCTTAATCCATAGAGAATCTCTGAGGGCCACATTTGATCCATCGGCCATCAGCTAAATAACTATGGTGTGTGAAATAACTGTGTGAGTGAAACCAATCCTGCCAGAGCAGCTGGACGTATGGGGTTCTACAGTATATTGTTTGAATGTCTAGCAGATATGCACATGACACCAACTTAAAAGATACGTAATTAGACGAGTCTGTGTTCTTGCCACTTGTCCGCATATTTGTCAAGGAAACTTCCCACATTCTAGAAGAAAAACTAAATAAACTTAAACTTGGTATTTGCCAACAGGGAACAAATCAGAGTTGACAGTGGTAGCTATAATCCTTTCTTTTCACAAACTGGTGTTGGTAGAGGTACAGTACATTACCGTGAGGCACTAGCCACGACTACAGTCAATTGGGTTATGATTGGGAATCATGATGACAATAAGGTGGTGTCCATGACCTACAACCTAACCACATATACATTTCCTGGACTCTTAAAAGATTTTCTCCTCACAACAGTCTAAAATAGTTCACAAAAAGAGAAAATCTACCTTTATTTGGGCAAGATAGGTGATGATGAAGAACGCTACATTGCGCAATGTGATGGTGTTAATGCCACTATGCTGGCTGAGAGGCTTACTTGAATCCCCTAGAAAAATTGTTGACTAAACTGAAAAAGCGTGTTTGGGCAAGGAGGCCCACAAACCTGACTGAGTTACACCAGTTTCGTCAGGAGGAATGGGCAAAGATTCCGGCTAAGCATTGTGCGAAGCTTGTGGATGCCTATCCCAAGCATTTGTTAAGCAATGGCACCAAATACTAACAAAGCATATGTAAAAAGCTAAAATTATTCTGTCTGTTATTGTTTTGAAATTACCTCTGATATGAACAGAGTAGATACCTTAATTGACTGGCCAAAAAAAATGTGTGGTAACGTGAAATGTGTGGAGTTGTGAAAACTTAAGTTTAAAAGACTTTAGCCTAGGTTTATGTAAACTTTTGCCCTTAACTGTATCTAATTTAAGACTGTGGTGACCTTAAGATGAGACAAATATGACTTATGATGATATTTAAAACCAATTTATGCAAATGTCAAGTGACAAAAGGTGAAGGACCAACAATTTTGTTTGTGTTTTTGATTCCCTGCATTTGGGTTTATAGAGCTAGTAGTAGTAGTAATGGTCTTCGGTGTGGTCACATCTTCTCCATTAAAATGAATTACTTTCTTACTTGAAAATGAGCCTTTAATGTAGCGCTAGAAAGTGACTATTTTTATGAAAAAAACATCTTGTTTTGTACCACTGTGCAATATAATGGGGTCAGAAAGGTCGGTAACAGTGACCGTATCATTTCAGGAAATAAAATGTAACAAGAGCCCTTAGAGTCACTAAATCAAACGAAACTTCCGACTTTCACACATGGCTGATCAAAAATAGACAGAAGCTCTAGAAAAGTTGCCTATTGGGGAAAAAATAATTGCTTCCTAACGCAAAAGCTACAGACAGATCAATCTGTGGGTCAAATTATTTTACCAGTGTACATCAGTATTTGGTAATACATTCTATAACTTATTGTATCACTACCAGAGAAAAACTCACGGAATATTCCTAGCTCTCATTTCAAAGAATAGCTACCTGTCCACAGATATACAGGCATTGACAGAACTAGTGAGAATCCTCTCACTGCCCCTAAATATCATCTTCCTCCGTGACTAACCATTACTTTTGTAAACTTAGCTGTAATTGTTTGTCTTTGGGTTACATCTTTCCACAATGTGTTGCAATTCCCCATTACAATATCATTAAAAAATAAACGAAACACTGTGTGTTTAGGTTAACCGGACGTGAACTTATTTCTGAAAACATGAATATACTTATATTATGTCATAATGTAATACTGCCACTGTTGTATTTCATGTATTTGCTAAGAATGCCAAGCAGTGCATTACAATGGGCATTTCTTTTTGTGTATACTCCAAAGCTACAATTCTCCATGACCTCATTAACATCAGTCAAAGCAGAATGTCATGTGAACAAGTGACATAACATGGGCTGCATCAAGATATGTACATCAGAGAAAGTTTGGTTGATAACAAATACTTGCTCCCTTCCGTTTAACAAGTATTGGGAAATTACTCATCAAAGAAGGGATCAAAGTCCATCCCAAGCACCATTATCTTGTCTACATTAGAAATGCTGAATTGGGAGGGGTGCCGGAATTGCATGTAAAGAGAGAGAGATCTGTGACCAGGTCAAACAATTTTAAAAAAATGCTAAGATGGAGACAGATAGAGAAGAGAAATATCCTTAAAGATCAATAGAGACAATTCTTGTTTAGGTTATGGACAGTGGCGAGTGGAAGCAGATCCCCAAGGAATACGAGATGTGTATAACCCTCAATGACAACAAGATTAAAAGTTGATACTTAATGTTAAAGTGTTTCTGGGATCATAAACCAGGACATGCAGCCCACTTAACACCATTATAGTTTCTCAATGGCATATCTAAAGTCATAACATGAATAGATTTTAACAGGTGTTTGGAGACACATTCAGGTCTGTTCAGTGGTCCTTTGTTTAGGTAAATGGTTTTAGTGGTCTGTACTAATTGGTGTTGTAAGCTTCAGGTAAGTTGTGACGGAGTTAATGAATACCTTAACTGTCATATTTTATTCATATGCTTATCTGACTACAGTGGAGACTGTGCCTTATGAAAGACGTAAAAGCTTAAGTGTACTGTTGTGGACCTCGGGCTAAATGTTAACCCGTAAGCCAGGCTTGGTTAGCCTAGCGCTGTTGATGAGTTATCCTGACATTCTGTAAGGTGTTTGTTTCCTGCTAGGAAATTGACAATGCTCATCAGAATAATTAACTTAGCTAAACCATAGGATACATCTAGCTACATCTAGTTGCTATTTAGTATTGTATGGTGGCCATTGTTGAGTTACAGTGCTGTAATGGGTGAATATGACATCATGCTCACTTGAAGCCACGGAAACTTGATTATTAATATTTTATTTATATAGCTCCAACAATTTACGCAGTGCTTCATACAGTCCATATATTAAGACAAACCGATACATTAGGTAAAAAGGGCCCTGCTCACAAACCTAAATAAACATTTTAAACAGGGTCCTAAATTAGGGTTCTCATGTTCATATTCTATTTCACAATGTGGGGGGATCGTAAGAGGGGATGGGTTGCTTTTTTAGCAGCTCCATAATTTATAGGGTTTATATACTTTTGGCATAAGCCACAAAGAATGAGCACAGTGCTGTATTGCTTTGCTGTGTTTGTTAGAATCTACTTTGTCAGATGCCAGTAACATGGACAAAAGTGTGCAACTACACAAAAAATACACTGAACACTGAATCAACATTACAAAGCATCGTGTGAGCCACATGGGAACAGAGTCACACAAACACCCGATGATATAGCAATACACATAGTATCTGAGCTCAGGGGAATTTCATCAATTTTATGTGGAGAGGTGATCATTAAATATCTACTGACACCTGCAGGGGAATCAGACTCATGGCATCTACACTAGTATTTACAACTATTCAGTGCAATTTCCCACTAGGTTTATTAACTAAACAGAATTTGACAGCAGATAAGAACCATTCGGCACATCTAATCTACCCGTTTTTCCTGATGTACAGACCTAAACCTTAATCAGTCCTTGGTCTCGTCTTAGATTCAGAATGGCCATATGCCTATCCCGTGCATGTTTAAATTCCCTCTCTATATGGGAGGCTGTTCGCGTTTTTTCCCCCTCTGTCTACCCATTGGTATCTGTTCTCAAACAGAGCAGGCTACACTTGCCACCTTTGGGTAAAAACAAAGCAGAGATGCTTCCAATTAGCATGATATCTCAAAGTGACATCAATATATGTGATAGTGGTGTGTATGGTAGAATGTGATCTGTGTGGCAGAGAGTGGTCTGTATCATCAGGCCTTGTCTGTATGGAACAGTGCCTGTGGCTGAGAGTGAGCTGTGTGGCTGAGAGTAGTGTGTTAGCTAAGAAGGGTGTCTGGTGGAGTTTGGCTGGCAGTGATGCCGAAAGTGGTGTCTGTGAGTGGTGTGTGTGGCTAAGAGTGGTGTCTATGATAAAGAGTGTTGTGTGTGTGTGTGGGGTACAGTAGTGTGAAAAAGAAAGTACACCATCTTTGAATTCTATGGTTTAACATATCAGGCCATAATAACAACCATCTATTCCTTAGTAGGTCTAAAAATTAGGTAAATAAAACTTCAGATAAACAACCATATATGACATATAACACCGTGTTATGATTTAACAAAAATAAAGCCAAAATGGAGAAGCCATGTGCAAAGTCCCTTTCCCCACTCTGTCTAATGGCCAGTTTCCAAAGGTGTGAGCCTTGAGCTGCCATGTAAGATGTACATATTTAGAACTCCCCAATTTATAAAACCTGCAAGAGTCTGCTCAGGGACCTGCAAAGGCAGCACTGCAAAAGGTATGTGCCAAGCCAGGCAGGTGGCAGACCTGTGTGATGGTACAGTTAAAGTACAACTGCAAATTAAGACATTTTACATGTCTCTGTTACAGAGAATGCCAGAGTCCCTACTTTAGGGATTGTCCAGAAATAAATGGGACAAGTGTCAACTCAAGGAACATTTTCGGGTGCTTTGATAATTCAGTTCACTATATTTTTCTATGCGGTTTGGTATTTGGTTATAGTGTGCCTTAATTAATCTGGTTTAGACATACATACATACATTTAGTTATGTAATCTTCATGTTTCTGCTTTTATCTAGCAAGGATTCTTATCTTATTATTAGTATTATCAGCTATACGAATGAAAACAAATCTGAAATAATTAGGTCTTCTATTCAGCTATGAACGACATTGTTTGTCTATAATTAAGATAAAAAGTGACACAAAATCATAATCCTTGAGTACAAGAGCAATATTAATTGTTTGATTTGA
This sequence comes from Spea multiplicata, assembly GCA_009364415.1. Lineage (NCBI taxonomy): Eukaryota > Metazoa > Chordata > Amphibia > Anura > Pelobatidae > Spea > Spea multiplicata. Next base: position 105,495 of record VKOC01001353.1, on the reverse strand, counting down.
TTAGTAAAAATTAATTAGTTTTTGGGGATTTTTTAAAAAAAAATTTAGTTAGTATTTTTTATTTGGGAGTTAAATAACATGGTAAATTGGCATCATACTTGTATGGGTTTCATCCTGTAATGATGTCTTAAAGATCTATGGTGTCAACAGGGACAATACATCTAGTGCAAGATCTAGATAGGTGGTGCTATTTTTCTTCTTATCACTTCACTCCTAAACAGTATAGGACGAGCAGTTTTAAGCTATTTTCCTGGATACCTATTGTACCTATCTGCCAAAAATCTGGTGTCGATATAACGTGAGAGCGAAGGTAGCAGCATGACTCAGTGGAAAAATGTGATTGTGGTAGAGGAGAAGCTGATTTACTTCATTAGATGAGAACAATGCCGATTGGGTACTGAAGGCAATGTTGCCTCTAGCATAGGTCATATGTAAACTATATTTTGTTGAAAGCTGTGAAAAAGCTGTGAAACATCACTCATGGAGTTTGCTATGAAGCGCATGAGATTACACACATATATATATATATATATATATATGCGTTAGACGTGCATTTTTAACAACATTATATGTACTTATCTCTTTGAAGTAAAGACCTAGATTGCAATATGATTTCAAAATAATAGCTGAACTGCTAGTTAGTTTTAATTCTTTAATATTAGCCTCTGCTGCCGATATATATTAATGTTAGCCCCTGCTGACAATATACATAAATATTAGCCCCTGCAGCCAATATATATGAATATTAGACCCTGCTGACAATATACAGGGGCGTAACTTGAAGGCTCAGGACCCCGGTGCGAGAATCTGTTAAGGTCCCACCCCAACCCAATCTACCCCCTTTTTACGTCATCTACCCCCCTCTCCCCCCTTCTCAGGCTATCCACCTCCTCTCCCTCCCTTCTCACTCTACCCTCTCCCTACCCACCCATTCTCACTATGTACCCTCTCCCCCTTCTCACTATCTACCCTCTCCCTACCCCCTTCTTACAATCTAACCTCTCCCTAACCCCCCTTCTCAGTATCTAACCTCTCCCTACCCTCCTTCTCACTATCTAACCTCTCCCTAACCCCCCTTCTCACTATCTAGCCTCTCCCTAACCCCCCTTCTCACTATCTAACCTCTCCCTACCCCCCTTTGTAGGTGTAGGGAGTGCGAGGCCTCTGTCTCGCTTCTCTGCCGCGGTGCGCACGGCTTCACTGCTGAGCGCCGGCATATGAGACAGACGCCTCACGCTTCCACCACTGCAGTCGGGCAGCACTGAGGCAGGCGGCAGAGGAGACAGAAGGGCGTCGAGCAGTTGCTGAAAACAACGATCGGCACCCCTCGGGCCCCCTCGACTGGCAGAACTCCAGTGCCCAGTCGAAGCCGCGACCCCTGCAACCCTGGTAGTTCCGCCACTGACATAAATATTAGACTCTGCTGCCAACACATTTTATATTGAAAAAATTGGACCCTATGCCAGAATTTAATTGGGCCCCGCTCCCTAGCATGCAATCACTCCCTCTGACTGCAGTTTAGGAGAAGACTGTGAGAGTCAGTGCAGTCTTCTCTCCTTCTCACACTACTGTGACATTGAGAGGTCCTCTCCCCGTAATCATACTAGTTTCCGCTCATTCACTAAGCCATACCTCTCTTTCAGATCAAATAAACACATGAAACAGCACTTGCATGTATAGATCAACTGAATAAGACATATGTCACAGAGTCCTAGAGTCACCCTACCCCTCAGTTAATGTTATCCTTTTGTGTGTTATGAATAAAAATGTATTTTATTATTTCCTAACTGTTTACACAGCACACTAAGGTCTGGGAGATAATCTAATCAAGACAATGAGTATTCCTTATTATTTTAGTGGCGTCTGTATCCTTTTGTATTGTTAATCCCTTTACCTCCCCTGTTGTCTCTGGGAGGCAGATTAAGGTGGCGGTTTGTATCCCAGTATCTTGTTTTATGTTAATGTGTGTTTTGCTGGATAAATCCAGCCATCTGTGTCTAAAACAAAACAGTTCTCCTCTTGTTGTACCTAAAGACTAGTGTTGCCTGGTTATTTGGGTACTGGATAGCGATATCCCTTTACTTTGCTTCGGGATATTGCCTACGGATTGCAGGGAATTATTGTCCTGAAGTGAGAAGTCGCTTTTGGCGGACAGGGACAACCTGAGGTCCCTGGTCAGTCCGTCACAACATACAAACCCTGTATTTGCAGGTAAACATAAATAATGTATGGAAACATAGCATAGCAGGTATAGACCAACAGGAAATCACATGTAAACTCAGCACTAAGGGTATAGATCAAACAAACACATGGAAACAGTACTGCAGGTATTGATCAACTGAATAGGACATACAAACCCTGTAATTGCAGGTATACATAATGTATGGACACATAGCATAACAGATATAGGTCAACAGAATAAACACAAACACAGCTTTGTAGGTATAAATCAATTGGAATTCACATAAAAACTCAGCATTAAGGTATAGATAAAATCCTAAATTGCAGGCATAAGTCACAGGTTGCACACCCCAAAGACAGTCCTGACATCCACACTGCCCACATAGAACCTGACCATAGACCATAAAACCTGAAATATGACGTCAGGCTCAGCAGGAGCTAGAGGCCTTGCAGAGGAGAGTGAGGGGTGACAAGCGTTTGTTAAAAACTTATTCTCGAGCGACTGCACATCGCCCCTCTCTCTCCTCAGCATAAAAAACAAACAAACAAAAAACAACGGCATTTCAATTACAGGACAATGCATTGTGGAAACAGCATTGCAGGTATAGATCAACAAAATAAGACATACAAACCCTGTATTTGCAGGTATAGAGCACATGAAAAACACATGTAAACTCGAAGGTATAGATCAAATAAATAATGCATCAAAAAAAGCATAGATCACAGGTTTCTCATCGTCTCTCATCTCATCCATTCCTCTTATTCTCTCATATTTAAGTTTATCATTCCTGATTTCACTTTATCCCCCTCTTTTTTCTTTAACTCTCCCCTTACTCTTATATATCTCATCTTCACTTTGATCCTCTCCTTTTTCCTTAATGAATGTTAGTCAACAAATCAACCTTTCTTGATACTGGAATATTTATGTAGTCTGTAAGCTTGTGAGCAGCGTCCTCTTTTTAACTAATGTTTGTCTTAGTATATTCTAGTCTCACCATTCCCTTTGAAGATATGTATTGGAAGAAGTGCTGCTTAAATTGTTGGCGCTATATAAATAAAAACTAATATTAAAAAAGAATGTCTAACTGTAAATGTTCATTATTAAGTTAAGCTTGCCATCTAGTGGTAAGAGACAATATTGCAATCTTACAATGTTTTAGCACCAGTCTTAAACCAATAGCCAAAGTAATAACTGGATTGGTGAGAGGGGCACCTAGTTGGGGACACCAAGGCACAGAAACCCAGTTCATCTTTAGGTGGTCCAAGTAAATTTGTGATACCATTTAATGGACCAACATTCATAGAATGTAAAGTCACATAAGTTATTCAAGGCTTCATGGCTCCCTATTTCAGATGACACTCGAAAGACAGCTAGGTGTTTAAATCTCTGCTTTTTTATAATAATGTTTGGGTTGTACAATTGAGTGAACCTACAACTGACAGTGTAAGTTGTGGAACGCTTCAACCATTACAGCTTAACCAGAAACTAAAGTGGACATTTTAATTGTGGTACAATTACTGACAATTTGATATGATGTATTAATTTGTGGGAAAGCGAGAAAAAGGCTAAACTTACCGTTTTGAATCTCCCGTTCTTTCATACATGGATCAGATGGATGTTCTATAGGTAGAAGGAACCTGGTCATTAATTCCATATACCAAGGCAGGCAGAGTAGAACCAGAATGGCCAAAAGACAAACCGTAAACATGATCACTTGGTTGTTGAAACAAACCAATCGGAACAAATGAGCAAGAATCTGAGAAGGCAGGTTTATATAGCCGGTTAACAGGCAATCATCAGCAACAGGTGTTCCAGACTTTCAGGAACACCAGCATTGAAAGTGGAATAAGTGCTGGTGAATGTCTGCTATATTGATCTATCTGGTAGTCAATAGGCAGAAAAGCTGCATCCAGTACAGCAAGTGCTTGGTCCAAGACTGGCTAGGACCAAAACATACACATTGCCCCATGAGTGCACACAGACAACAGGACTGGCCTGACAAGAATGCAGTGTCCGTGTCTTGCTGTTAATGGTATTTGCATGAGGTGCATTAAGGAACATATTAGATAAACGTCACATTTCTCTGGTGACTAGGTCCATTGACACATATAAGACAGTTTAGCTTTTAAAGGATGTGCAGCTTAGGTAGAGCTTCATTAGACTGTACCTCTCTGCTAAAGTGTCCCCCTTCTGTTTCTACAGACACCTTCAGCTTTGACAGCTTGACGAGAAGCAATCTGTTCTGACATTTTTTTTAAATGCCATGAACTTATTTGGGAAAAACCCAAGGTACACGGATATTTTGTTTTGTCCATTTCTGGCAGTTGACAGCCGCTTACTTAATGTTGGGGAATCTAGTGGATTTATTGACTAAGAAGGGAGTTTGCTGGACAGCTGGATTTCAGCTCCCTGATAGCACTGTGCATTATGAAGAACCAACACAAATGAATGTCCCCTGCTAGAACAGCTTGGTTGGCCCTGTATATTGCATAGCTTAATCAATAAGGGCTCTTCAGCTGTGCATTATACAAGACAACGTGTTAAATGCCATTCTCTTTTTCCCTTATTTCATGACTGACTTCTCTATTAAGCCACATCGGTTTTAATTTGCTTCTTTTGTATAAATGTATTTCATTAGTTCTGTGTTTTATCCAAGTCCGTTAGCTCCAGGGATGCTCTTGACCTGCTAAAGTTGGTCTTCCTAAGATTCCCTGTTTTGGTGGAGTCTCTACTAGTTTGCGTTTGTGAATTAATCTCATGTCACCATGTTTTGGTAACTGTTCCCCAAATGCAGTCTTTCTGGGGTATTCATCAAACGATATGTAGAGTTCTCACCAGGTCCCGACAGGTGACCTTTCTAGTTGGTGTCTCCACTATTGTGACACAAAACAGCCTTTAAATACGGTAAGTTCAAAACCTTGCTCCCTTTTTCTAAAGGCCTTGATCGCGTATTCTAGTCAAATCTCCCATTATTAAAATGTGACCTATATTTGCAGCTTCTTCAATTTGTGATAAAAGCTGATCTTCCATCTCAGTACTAATATTTGGGGGCTTGTAGCATATACTATATAAAATTAATGTATTGGGTATTTGTAACACTTAACTGGCTCAAAAAGCAGGGGATAGTTCAGAAGGATGCCCCCTGTGTCCAAATGATTTCACACCTTTTAATCATAAATCTTTAGTCACAAACTAACAAAACTACTTTTACTTTGAAGCCCAATCTTTAATCTGATGATGGCTTAATGGGCAACACTGGACATGGAAAAACTACATGTGAATTACACCCACATACTGTATGTCAAAGTAACTATATTTTAAGGGCTTAAACAAGATTATTAAATAATGCACACAACTCTATCATTTGTGATTTTACAGATTTTATTAGAAAGTAAAAAATATGTAACTCCTACAATCATTATCATTTAAAACAAAAAAAAGACTTCATTAAGAGTGGTCCAAGACATTTAATAAATAACATACACATTTCAAGAGTATGAAACACTGTTAGCTTTATAGTGCACAAGAAAATAATAATGATTTAGTTTTGAAAAGTGTCACCTAGCCTGGTCCTGCAGAATTGATTATGAATGTTTTATCCGACAGGTTAACACATTGGTTGCAGAGTAGTAAAAAGAATACTTCTGTTCTCGGAGTACTGATCCTTTAAATCATCAGCTTGGTTTGGATGTGTCTAGGTTTTTGGGAGCTCTAGGTCCAGATGGAATCTACCCAGGCCTTAGTGTACTATTGTATAAATGTGTAATATTATTAAAGACACAACCTATGTGCGTGCAACAAACAGTGCAAAAACACAACAAAAGAACCATAACTGTATCAAGTAACATTGTTATTGGTCTTGTAATATTTTGCAAATTTGATTTTCCTGCAATGGATTCCAAGCCAGGCGGTGCCACCCCCAAATCACCTGGTGTCTTTCTTCAGCAAAGTGTAATCTTCCAGAAGTTTTCTCTTCTCATTGAGCTTTCTGAGAATAGCTTCCATTAAGCAAGAAGCAAAGGGAGGCTGAAATACAATCAGAAGAAAAAGTATTGGACTATTGAACCTGACTTGTGCTGCTGCTGCATGGAAGTTCTCAATAAGTGGGCACAGAGGTATTAAACACCAGTTAGTCCTAACAGCTTGTCAACATGATGTCTGCTCATCACCTACACACTGATCATCCTGGTTAGCGCAAATAATACCGTGCTCTATCTTAAAAATGAGCACAAACAAATGTAAAATGAATAACGATACAATACTCAATAAGTTATGGTTTAGTGATTGTGTTAATGATGTCATTTACAATACTAGTAGTTCTGATGTTTATGTTCAATCATCTGATCAATATGCAGGTCTAATTGCTTCGAGGACAGTTAAAGTCCTTTATCTGATTGCAGAAGAGCTAGAAGGAATTATCAATAGACTTATTTTTACCTATATATTTTAGAACATGACACAAGTGTTCTGCTCCATGGCCATATCACAGAAAAAAGTTTTTTTGGCTTAGTATAACAAATATCTCACATTACTTCATCTAAAGTCATCACACACCGTGGGTACATTCTAAATCAGGTATAAGCGACATTATCTTAAAGAGATGTATCCTCTGAGGCTACTCTGGTTTTATTTCTTATACATTTCCTATGCATTCCCAAAAACCGTTGCCCTAAGTGGTTTGCTCACATTCTCACATGAGTTATTGTCCTTATTCTGTCTATGGTTGGGTTTCTCAAACCAAGGATAACAGGTCACCTAGAAGTCTCTGCTACAAGTTTTTTGTGATTGGCACTTTTGAGAGAAAAAGGGTCAGATCTGCCTCATGGAGACAGTGTATTGTTGAAGGTCTTCTTGTGGGCTGATATTACTGTGGTAATACCACAGTGTGTATTACCCATGCGATTAAGTTACCACAGCAATTTGCAGGCAAGAACGCCCTTCCTGTCTCCCTCAAACCGTCAGAAGCACCCAGTGAACATCACTAAATGTTATCCCTTTATACTACAAACATAATGGGACAAGATATAATCTTAGTAAGAGCAAGCCTTGGCATCTGGAATCTCACTCATAACATAACATTATTTTCTTGCATGACCATGATAGTATAACAAGGCTCTGTAACAAATCAAAAAAATTTACAATAAAAATTACAATTAATCAGGAGAGGCTTTTCCACCGTGTACATGTAGACGCTTTCTCCACTAAGCTCTCGTTAACACAGTCCTCATCACCTTAGTCATATACAGTGTTCATGCAAGACTATGAAACACAGCACTGAAAAAATCTTTTTTCTCTTACACACATTCTGTGCAAAATGTTTATGAAGTATTTTACTGAATGTCCTCAAGGTGGCGGTAGTGAATAGCGCTAAGAAAATACGCAGTCTAAAATCATATGGGGCAGTTAAGTGTTTGTATCATTCATTTAAAGATTCAGTTTATGAATGAATTCATTTCTGTAAACAGATTCTAATAAAGATGGCACCATTATATATATATATATATTATATATATATATATATAATATATATATATATATGAAAGAAAAATTATTGCTTATCACTATTGTGGGGAGACATGCATTCTAATTGTTGGTGCTAGGATATAATCGCTCCTCAATTCTGCCATTCTAATTGTGCATGTATGTGGCCTGAGGTGTTTAATAAATACCTCCATTGGGAGGTGCCAAGAAGGGAACCAACTCAAAGTTGCCCCTTTTCTACTGGGTAAGACACACAGCAGTCTTAGGGTTCAAAATAAACAGGTTACTAATATTTAATCAACTATCAATGACAGTTAATGTAACAATTATTTTACTGAAAGGCAAAAAAAAAAGCTCTTTGCCTTCTGTATCAGTATGTGTTAACGAGTTATTTCATTTGAAATGGCCATTTATTTTACTATTCCCTATTGTAACAGCGCTACAGAATATGCAGCGCTATATAAATAAATGTAAAGTAAAATACGAAATTATTAAAGCTGGTGGTTAAGATGGTTAATACTTTGAATAGTTCTTTGTCTATTCTACAAGCATAGGTTTGCTTGAATATGACCACTTACTTTTAATAAACTTGGTTGCTACCTTCTCAGAAAGGAAAAACCAAAGCCAGGTTGCACTAAATTTCTACTGCAATGAAACAGTTAGCCATAAATGGCAAGTCAGTTGCTGAACCGATTTAAATGTAGACTAATGCTTCAATATCATTTTAATCTGGTTTTAAAGGGATTTTGGCTTTTTTAAGTTAAGCCTGTTCTATTAAAAGAAATAAAAGGAGGATTTGCAATGCATTTACAATGATAATGATAAGGTACATAGGGAGAGATATCTTTGCTTCCACGTCCCAAAAAGATTCCCTACAGACAAAGCATTCAAGACCTTTGTTTTTTTTTAATTAACTATATCAGACATTTTTTTTTAATCCAACAAAATGAAACTTCATAATTAAGGAGAGTTTCCTATTTAGATTTTAGAGATAAATGGGCAGCAAAATACTTTTAGTATTAAAATAATTAATAATAATATATCCACACTGCAGAAGCAGTGTGTATATATATATATATATATATATATATATATATACACACCTATTGCCGAATTTAGTTCTATATTTACTTACATAAAAAGATACACATAATACTTTATTTCCTAAATCCAAAAAGAAAGAAAGCGCACATCCACACTAATGAGCATACAGTGCTAATCAGATATTGAACTAGAATTATTTCCATTCTGAAGCTAATAATAATAATACAGAAAGCAGTGTTCCAAAACCTTTTTAACCTGCACCTGACTTCTGGATTATGTGGATTAAGATGCAAGGTGTTTTGGATCATTCAGCCTCAAGATTCAAATAAATCATATTAAAAAAAAAAATTGAGGTGAGCATGGGAACGATAACGAGTACTTTCTTTTAGTACTCGTTATTTAACATATTGAGCTACTTGCCTGTGTGTATCAAGCGTCTTCCCGTTTTAAATATATAAATATATATATATATATATATATATATATATCACAATTTTGAATTTAATTTAATCTGGGGAGCAGTATTGGGAGTATACATAAATATGTCATTCATGTGTATTAAGCAAATTGGCAAGCATTAAAATCAAATTAAAGTTATTATTGTACCTCATCAGAAAATACATTTGTCGCTCTTTGTGAGGTTTTCCTTTAATATTTAGCTATGTTATTGCATAAGCTGACAGTAGGACTGCAGTCCTGAGATGCCCGTACCAAGTGTCTTTATCTAGGGACAAACTGAAGCTAATATTAACGATGGGGCATGAACACCGCGAGCTTGACGCATAAAACAAATGTTAAAAAAAATCTAATTAAGAGACGCATAAAACTCTTCAATTAGAGAGCTCATATTTTCAAGTACTCTGTGATCCCCCAAAATAAATCTTAATGGAAGTTCACAATAAACGAACGGTTCAATGAAGGTTGCAGACTCCCTGCCATTAAACCATAAAGAGCAATTACTGATTAGTCGGTACCAAAAATTCGACAAGCCCCCCGGCCCCCACCAATTCCACCCTAATATATAAAGCTGGGCTGTAAAAAAAAAAAAAAAAAAGTATAGGATCTTTTAAACATTATTGTTCTGTAACTGAGGAATACAATTAGCCTGAAAATGATCCAAAGGGATATGATGTAGTTCATTATGTTAAACAGCAAACGCCGTGGTTTCCTAGTGTTCATAAAGACTGCTCTATTAAATTTACCTCCAGTCAATAATTAGGAGTCCACAAATAAACCCAGGCAATTAAATCAATACTACTGGACAATTATGTTCTATAGACCTCGCTCAGTGGCACAGAAAGACACTCTATTTTACATAGCAGTATTAAATGGTCTGGTGCAACAACCAACATTATAGCTTCTCATTAGCCGAGCTGCGGAATAGGGTATCTTGCTGACTGCCCTTAGCCATATAACTGATAGATGCTAACACCTTAAACGCAACGGACTCGTGCTCCACGTAGAACCGTTATAGCGGAAACATACCCATACATTATACGCTTAGTTGTCTGACTCGAAACTAATATTGGCTTAATAGTTACCATTTGGAATATTTCAAAAGACATTTGACTGCTTTTATGGGCCCTTTTCAAGGCAAGCGCTTTCTCTCCTAAAACAGTGGGAAATATTTAGGCTTCTATTGCCGTTAGTCGGTAAACTGGATGCTTCTATTCATTCTAATCAGAAACGTTAATCAGAACTTGTGTATCGCATTGTCGGGTTACTTGCCACTGACATCAAATGGAGACCTGCGATATACAATATATCTATATTATTATATAATGTATTCCATAACAGGCCATTCAATGATTCTGTAATGATGAGGTGCACAGCAACCACCTCCAATTCTCTGGTAATCATAAGACTGAATATGTTTTAATGTGATTGAAATACTTTGGCAATGCAGTGTTTTAAATCTATTTACTGGTCATTAAGTGATAATAAATCACAAGATATTTAACTGGATACCATTGTCGGCCAAGGGCCAGATCTGTTAAAAAAATAACAAAAACCCGTGTAAAAAACATAAACTTGTAGACACATCGAGGCATTAATGATTTATAGTCATTGCATGACAACCGAAGTCTTTTTTTTCTTCTGCCTACAAGTGCACGTATCAAATACTCCAATGGGTCTCTCAGTAGGTGGGATTATTTCACAGACAAGGAAAACTTACATGAAACAGAAGAAAAGTTTCAAGAATTCTTGTAAATGATGTCAAAACAAAAGCAAATCTATGGCTTGAGAAGCAGAGCTCTCACCTGCCAATAAACTGCCCTTGATCACTTGCAAGAGGGGCTCTTCCCAGCTGACTGGATGTGCGCAGGAAGAGAGAGACTTGAAAGGGAAGAAGAAGTATCACACAGGTCACAGCAGCAGTCTCAACACAACCCTCCGGGACTTCAACTAGTCTCAACCTTGTCATCCTCTACGCAGCTTTCCACTCTGCCCAGAAAATGTCGATAGGAAAAATGTTTGAGGGGCCTCTGGTGGAAATTTTTTTTTCATTCTTTCTGCATCGACAGGATGCCAAATCAATATTTAGTTCCCACTAACAAGCTGCTCGAGGTCTCGGCAGAAAATATTGCAGAGAGTGCGGGAAGGCACGGTAATAAACAGCTGTCTGACTGTGAGGAAAACATGAATTGACTGGAAGCGGGTCCACAGTAAAAGGTCACTGAAACCCGTGAACTCTTCAGGTGTCCCCCTGAAGAGCGTCCCCCCACCCCCAGGGAGGGAGTAGAGAACAGATCATTGGCGTGGATGCCTGGCAGATAATTAAATTAGTCAATTTGTTAAGATTCTGAATGGGTCCTCCTGCCTTTGAGGTTTTTTTTCTTGTTAACCCCTTTTGTGAATGTCGGCTTAGCCACTTAGTGCTAAAAGACTAAGCAAGGTGATGCCTGAAGCCCAAGCAGTTATCTCTTAATGTACCAGAACGATCTGTAACGCAGTTAACACATGCATTACCTTTAGCTTGTGGAATTGGCTATATTATCTATCATCGGTTTTGGTCATGTTTTGGTTTATTTGTCATTAATAATGATATTAACGGCCGGTATACGACATGGTCAGTTATAAAACCACTCATCACCGACAGCTAAACAAATACAAATCTAAGCAAGTGTTGTGTCCCGAGAATGCTTTCATGCAACATACGCTTGCTTTCCATTCCTTGAAAGGTCCTCTTTCTCCATAGCTGGTAAATAGAAGCCTTCCAACTGCATGAAAAATGTTAACTGTGACATAGCTGCACTCACACAGCATGCCACAGGACTTCAAAGGATTTCACCATTACTAACCAGTATCACCAGTACATATACGGAATCAGTAACTACATATATATCACCATCTGTAACTACAATAGTAGGCTCATTCTTTAAAAGGGCCTTTTGGCTGTAGTCATCTATAACAAGGGAAACTTTTTGGAATTTTCACTACGTGACTACGTTAAAAGAGACTAGTAACCGAGACTCGATGTGGTCATGAATCACGTACGGGTTCGTTGACCGTTGCACATGGCCTACGGCCTGCCTGACTGGCCTTTTTCAGGCTTGTGTATGGAGTTTGTGCTGAGCTATGCACCAAACACATCTTATGCAGGTTGAATTATTTGGGAAGGGCAATCAACGATCCTATTTTAGAAAATCAGAGCAAAAGTGTTTAATTTGGCATACAATAAGTAAGGCAATAAAGACACATATAGTATGTGTGTATGTGCGTGTGCGAATACACACATATATACTGTTTAAACGAAGACATTTCTAGCTGTGTAATATAACTGCACAAGGATTTTCTAACGATCAAGCAGTGTTAAACTTAATCTTGTATTAGTGAACACAACGTGCCATTTGAACACAGGAGTGATAAAGAGCCTCTGTACGCCTATGAAGGTATTCCATTAAAAACCATCCGTTTCCAGCTACAATAGTCATTTACAACGTCTGCACTGTATTTCTGAACCATCTGATGTTTTTTTTAACTGACAAAATTTGAGTTCCGTTCAAAAACTAGGACGTTTCTTGAACCCAAACTTTTTATTCTAAAATTCTATTCTATTAATGTCCCATAGTAAGCGTGTAACCAGATGGGGTAAGATCAGGAACAAGATAGCACTTGACAGACTAACATTTTAAATGTTGACTTTGTAGATAGAAAAACCTGTTATTGTAAGTATTCCTTAAAACGCTAGAAAGAAAACGTTGCCAAACTACTAAATTCTACTAACTGTCGTAACATCCTCTCCATTCTCTTCACCTTTCCAAGGCTGCTGGAATTGTATTCTTCAAAAACAGAGACAATTATACAGCGAAGATGGCTGCTGCTCTGTCATACAGAGTATAACACTTATTATATATAATAGTTACTTTAATTAAAAAATAGTCATTTTTGCCCAGTTTGTGCAAGAACATTTTAAAGAAACGAGGATAAGACGAGGGTACGACATAATATTTGTTCTTTTACTTCAAAGCTTACTTAGGAAGTCCCCATGTTAATAGCAGAAAGTTAAAAATGCACCAATCCACCGAGGAATATTCTCAATACCTGTCCTTCAAGAAGCTTCAATACGTGGTTCATCCATTCTTTATCGCATTCTACTAACCGCCTCATGTTTGCTAGTTCCTAATGGAAGGAAAAAAAGACACAATAATTTATGACAGGTTTCTGAAAGCACTACGAACACAGAATAAAATTGCATTGCATTTAGAAACACCTTGCATCGAAAGTCATCAAAGTGCTCCATGGATACATTACACATCCTTATTTTGCTAATAACATGGAACAATCAATATCCCTGTATCTTCCCTAAAAGCGTGAAATGGCTGCATGGACCTGGTCCAGGATTACCCAGGCTACATAAAGGTCGAGAGACAGGTTTCCTCAACTGCTGAGCTATCCAGATTTCCATTACATTAACTACACAAACAGCAAAAAAAAAAAGGATTCTCTTCCCCCTCCAGAGCTGTTAAGCCACTCAATACATCTCGAGCACTGTTAACCAAACGTGATCTCCCATTATGCTGTGTGCTAAGAGACATATTTTAAACGACAGGTATCGGGGTTCACGCGATTTTCTATATCCAGTACAGCTAGGTCCGGCAAAAGATCCAACAGTAATTGCTCCACGACAATTGATCTACAGATTCTGCCTAATGCCACTTTCAGTATGTCATGATACCGAAAATATAGGCATTAATAGCGCTACTCCAAAGAACAGGTGCATCAGGACAGATGAAATCTGTGTTTCTGAATAAAATCCTGCATGTCGGTTTTGGGTTTTAATTCTCCCATCTCTGTGATCGTTTGCGGCAGTAAGGTACTGTAGAAGTTCATTCCTTGTTGGTGTTTGGGTAGGTTTGAGTGTTAGGTAGGCTGTGGTTTTGCGAGGTCTCAGAGATACTCGGAGACTCGTGAGACACTGTAAGAGCAGTCCTTGTGTCCTAATAAATTCTGAAAAAATACAGCTGAAGAGGCATATGCCATCCTAACTTCTGACTCTCCTGTAACTTCTGACTCTTCAGCACTAGCCTTACATCCAGTGACTCAAACATGTACAAAGTAGGAAAGAGAAGATGTGTGCTAAAAATTATCAATAATGCCCAACGGTAAAAACACTCTGTGTAAGATAGAAAGTAGATGTTCCAAACTAATCTCAGCTTGTGTAGCAAGATCAGTTCTCCTTCATAAAGGATCAGAACCCCTTAAAAAAACAGGAATAAAGTGCTTAGTGCAGTACTGGCTGTATCAGGAATAAGCATTTATAAATGATAGATGTATTGCACTCACTTTTCCACGAGCCACTGACACCAGGTGAAGCCTGCAGGAGGTGAAACGCGTTGTGGAAGAACATTATTGACATTCTTTCACAAGTTTGTAGAACCATGTGCTCTACACAATGACGGCTTGAAGGACTTGGGATCAGGGATCCAGGTGACCCCTCACTTTTAAAATTGTATGGTATGTTAGGCAATAAATCCTGTTTACTTGAGAATGAAGATGGGAATATTGTGACATCTCATATTTGACAGCGAGGCCTAATTAAAAGCACTAAAAGCACTCTATTCATATGTGTCAGGAATAACCATATGTATAGATAATAGATGTACTTTATTTATTTTGTTTCTCCTTGCGAGATTCTGATTCTTTATGATGGTGAACTAATACTGCTACACAAGCTGAGATAAGTTTGGAACGCCTACTTGCTATCTTCTATGTGCTAAAATTTGGCCACTAACCTCCCATTTCTAGAAGCAGATGCATATATACGTCTGGGCAGAACATCTGTATTAAATGAAATGTAAGCAGTATAAGCAGGTCAGGGTGTGCAAAGTTCTACAAATATGCAATATGGCACTGGGTATATCCAGGCATTAAGACTTTATAAGGGGAATGATAGCCACCACAACCCACCAGGTTGTGAAGGTTCCCAAAGCAGCCAGCTTACAAATGAATACCCTACACACATAGTGTTTATGTTATAAAGGGTCTTATACTTCCCATATTACACTATAGTGTACTATTTTTAATACTACTGGCTTAAACAATTTTACTTTTTTTCTCTAATCTTATTACAGTTGTTTCAGGACATCGCCAAAAGCTAAGAGGTCCTACAGAAAGAAACACATGGAAACATAGGGTGGAATCTTTTTTTTTTTGTTTTAAAGTCGCTTTGGAAGTAACAGGAAAACTACACAGCAATAGACACAGGGTATAACACTTGTTCCATTATAAGGGGGGTCAGCATTTAGATCCATTTTGACAGAAGTGTTACTACGGGGCTTTCGAGTGTAATTTCCATTTTTGTCAGTATTGTGTATTGTGTGTTATTTGTATATATAACTATGGAAGCCAACAGTAATGTCAATATGGGCTTCCTCACATATGTCACCTTTTTGGCCATCTGATACTAATTTTTGTGCTTCCTTTGATAAAGACACATTTTAAACATGTGGAAAAATCACTATATAGTGCGCGAGGACGACAAAAGCATTTGGAAAATAGATTCAAAGATTAATATAGGATTGGACAGGAGACTGAAATGAATTTCCATGACTGCATTGTCCCTGAGGCCCTCAACCAAGGTGTGATTCAGTATGTGTAGGAGGAAGGTAAAAACTAATAGGATGACATGGAGAGGAAACCAAAAAGTGAGGAAACATGACTTGTCAATTGCTATACGGATGATGACCTGATTATGCACAGATAAGTCTCTGAAGAGATCTGCAAAAACTATGCCTGTATCAACTCCTTTGCTTGGATTATTTACAAAAAAAAAAAATCATACAAAGGACCAAAGAAAACATTTTTACCAAGGAATTTAGCCAAGATAGCCTGTGAAAAATATATAACTAAAGCACATATGAGGACCACAGTTCCGTAAGCCCATTCGTGGAATAGTTTTTAGAAAACTGGAAAGTGAAGAAATACAGTATGGCACAGTAAGGTTAAGCAAAGCAGATAAAGCGAGAAAAGCAAAGAATGGCTCATGGAAGCAATAGAATATGATATGAAAATATCACCATCAACCAACAAAACGCCACAAACCAGGCTTAGAAGTTTGCCAAATATACTGAACAGGACCTAAGTAAGACTCATTGCGGAGATGGCTTGGCGCTAAGGCCATCTGCATACCTCTTCGCTCTGCACGTCTAGGATTTCATCGAGGTCGGCTGTTGAGATGTTGAGAATTGATGCTGCCACTAACTGGGCTCGGTGAACAGACTCTTTGGATGGGCCACTGGCGGATTCTTGCAGCATCCTGGCTTGCCGGATTTTAGTTCTTATGTCGCATGTATTTAACTGCAGCTCCTTTGCCAAGTTCTACATATATGAAACAACAGGATATGCAATCGGTGATGAAACACGCAATACTTCTGCAAACTAGTTATACACAGTGAAATTAATGTAAAGGCATACTTTATATACACAACATACATCACAATCATACCTTGCAATACAATGATATAGATTTAGATAAACCGTACTCAATATAGGTTGCTTTGAAGCAGCCCCATGCTTCGTTCTAGATGTTTGAAAGTAAGCTAACTAAAATTAAAAGACACACTAAATTTATATGGATGCCATGTTTCTCCCTTATATGTCCCCACTACTCCCTGCACGCCACCCGGGCATTAGAGAGAATACCATTTCTCACAGTTTACCTATGTCCCAAATAACTCATTAGAATGTCATTTGATAAATGATGCATATTTTGGAGTCCATGTCCAGTGTATGACTTTGTAAAATATTTAAAAGGCAATTATCTTGAAGCAATACATTATTGTTAGGCAGTGGCTAATAATTGACATACAGTGATAAGAGCAGTAGCCTGTGTTGCTGGATTGAGTTATGTAAGGACATCATGTTTTCCCCATCTGTTTTTCAGACACAGATGATGGTTGTTGGTTTTGCTCTACATGATGAGATTGCAGATCCAGCAGACACGCAGCACTCTGTCATAGGAGCTCTGTACGTTCTCTATTCCCAGCGGAAAAGGAACTACTGAGTCCTACTAACAGATTAAGCAGCTCATCATCATACAGAACTGCTATTTGTAAAAAAAAAATGCACAAAATCTGTTAATGTATTCATTATGTCTCTAAGTTTAATTTTTTTTTATGAATGTATCATTAAGTGCCGTTTAATTGTTTTAGATTTATTACTGTGATATATTTTAGGGGCATGTATCCATAATTACAAGATATGATTTAGTCCACACACACAACGCATTGGCCCGATTATAGGCCACACTTCCACCCCCACTTTCGGTCTTTAAAGTGGGGGTTTGGCCTATAATCGGAATTTAGCACAGGGATGCGCAATTCGTATCGCCTGGCGCCTGGGACATGTGGTTCAGGGCAGGAGTTTTTTTTTTTCTTTTTCCTTTAGCCCTGCTGCGGGTATAGGAACTAACAGATCTGAGCTTTTTTTCACTTCATGCTCATAGTTGGTAGCATACTCTGCAGCAAGAGACATGGAACAAAAATATTACTATAATTTTAAATGTGTAAAAGGACACATGACATTGTTATGTGATACACTACTTGTCCTGCTTACCTTTTGTTAATGTCTGCAAAAAAATGGTTGCCCTACATGTATCAAAAATATTTTTCACAGATTGGCTTTACATAAATTCAGTCATAACAATAGTAATGGAAAACGCTATGTTTTATAGTAGTTTTCCAGCCCTGAGAGTAGTGATTGATTTAACAAAGGAGTTAAACATAATCAAGGTTCTGGCTATTGAGACATCCACTGTACATTATATGCTACTTTTGATGTACGCATCAGTAACCATATGCCATTCCTGAAAAAAAAGGAGCGTTCATCCAATTGCTCCGTTCATTAAAATCCACAGAGTCTATTATTCTGTTTACGGCCTAATAGATATTCACTGTCATTGTGTGTGCCGCTGATTCAATTTGCCTAAATCCCAGCTGCAAAGCAATCCTGATGGAGATTAAGTTAATTTATCACCAATATCTCTTCTGAACCATCATCTCTTTGCGTTCCTTAATATAAGTGTTGTCTCTGCCTCTTAAAGGTGACAGTAGTTTTCTATTATCGTCCTCACTTCTTCATCCAGACAAAGTAGAATGCGTGGAAAGGCTATTCTTCTATTCTAGACCAACAAAGCGGCTGATTCTCAGTTAACGCTTACTTTGTCATATTGCATTAGAGGGACCATACAATACGCACTTGAGTACTATAAAGCATACCAATGAACAGTGCATCTGCAAAGTTGAATATTTCTCACTTTAGTAAATCTGCATTGCACCGGTCATTTTTTCCAAATGCCCTCACAGTTACAGCTATAAGTTGCGAGCTAAATGCACAAGTCTCATTCCAGCGATTACTGAATGCCGAACACAATGCTCCCGCTTCTCCCGGGGCACAGAGGTGGCTAGTCACAGCATACCGATAACTACAATGTGAGACGTCTCATGGGTCCGCGAGTTGTCATGTTGAATAATGCTGGTGATAACACCGTGTAGATGAGTGGCTCTGTCATGCCTAGCAGACCAAGATAAAATATTTTATGTGACAGAAGGAGACATCCCGGTATCTCCTATAAATTACACAAATGCTCTTTTTATTACAGGAAAAGTGTCTAAAACTCATCAAAGCACAGTGGACTTTATCTGATATCTAAATTCCTTGGAGGCCTATGCAGCCATTTGCGAGCACTCCCCCTCAATGTGCTTGCCAGCGTATGTGAGATGGTCTTCGACTACCGAGATCTAAAGGCAACGGATCTGCAGCCATATTGAAACTACATTGTGCAATCTCTCATACACTGGCATTCCATGTCATCAAGGACACGGTATTATTTAACTCGCTGATTTGCATGTATGCACCTAATATTTTTTTCTCTAATGATCATTGCCTATCCCTCTCAATTAACCTTGCTGTAATATGTCAGTGATATATCAGAGGAGACGTTGAAGAAATCAAGCTGCACTTCAGCTGATGAGTAGCTGAATCTGTGTGGGAAGCTTATTGAGGAGAGTAATAGTCAATCATACTTTGATACAGCCCCTCAGCTAAAGAACTGCCAGCGCTTATCCCCCTACATCACATCAGCCTGGAACGATCATTTGTTCCTCATTGTTTAATGTGTGCTCTTACACAAAGCTACACAAAAGATCAATTAAATATCTGAAGGTGACATGGCAAATAAGTAAATAATTAGCTATCAGTGGAGTTGATATAGGCAAAGGCAAATAAAATGTTGTAGCATTTTAACCCATTATTTTTATGGCACTGACATAGTCTATTGTGCTGGATAGTGGACATTGGGCAGGCCCAACTGAGAAGTGCCATGCTTATAGCCTTCCATCGTGTATCCAGGAAAATAACAAATAACTTGTAAAATATATAAAAAGCAGGTAAAAACCCAGACAGAACATCACTCATGGAATCCTATCAGCTAGAAACAGCTTCATAAATTATGTAAACGGTTGTCCTGTGTGATGCATGCCTTTTAGAAGTTCTAAACTATGGCAATAGATGGATAGTCCCTCTGAACAAAGACTAATATTGTGTGCTATCATCACATACTTTGCCAGTTTCCATATGGCCACTAGTTTATCAGTTAATGTTTTACTAGCACACAATGGTTAACTGTATTGTCTTATGATTTTGCTATATCTGACGGCTGCCGTGCTACTACCTCGCCATATTTTTTTTAACTTAGTGATTTGCCCTGAGATATTTGTGGTAATAGCTTTACCGAGGAAAGGCACAGTTGTAAACTGTCTCTAGAGGTCTGCTCAGTCTACTAAACCAGCGCAGGTAGAACAGGTTACAGCTCCCTACATGGGCTGACCAATTCCACTCTTCGCTGAGGGATCATGGGGGAAAAACACATTTGTGCTGGCTATACCATTGCTTTAGGCAGATGTGATATCAAAGCCAGAAATTACAAGTCTGAATAACATCTAAAAATAAAAATATTACATATACCAAGATTTAGTTTTCAAATATAGTTTTAACTCAGATTTATGTCTGGAGATAAAACCCTTAACCTGACACTTAATACAGGCACACCAAAAATCCCTCTCCTAGAAGACGATTTAGGAATTATGCCTCTAAAAGGGACAGTTTCAGTTTCTTTTATTTACTGAGCCACCATGAAAAAAAGATGTGGAGTCACATATCGTCAGATAAGATCACTTCCCTTTATAGAATTAGTGAAAGACAGACATTATACCTTTACAAAAGTGGTCAGCTCATCCGCTCTTCTGTTTACGACAAGTAGTTTACGCTGCACTGCTTCCATGGATTGCTTGCTTTGCCCAGCCAAACTGTGGAGCTGTTGAGTGGCGGCACTTTCCATTTCAGAGAAGGAACGCTCCAGTTCTTTCACTTTAACTTCTAGACCACCGATTTTTACATTCTATAAACAATTATAAATAAAATTCTTATATTCTATATAAAAATTATACATTGTCTGTACACTTGCTACATTTTACACAATTAGACCAATGTGTCAAAAGCGCAAAACAGTTACCAACATGGGATCTGTGAAATTGTAGAAGAAACTAACTATAACGGAAACTCCACTCAATGTCTAAGAAAAAAAAAGGCAGCTTGAATATTTAAAAAAAATCTATAAACATTGCTGTTATACAAAAAAATTGTATTTCTGTAATCGTGGATTTCCGGGCCTATAATAGGGAAGTCAGATGATCAATTTAAAAATGTTATTGAAAGCATTATATAGAAGAAGGTAAGGGATCCATTAACATTGTCTTTAGTACGCAGATTCAAAGGCCTAGTGACTAAAGATTGATTAATTGGAGTCTTGACAACAGTTTATTTATGACCACAAATACAAGATGTAGGCTTAAGATACTGTTTTGGGTTGGGTAACTAGCAATAGCAACTACAAAGGAACTGTTGCTGCCATATCCTTTAGCAGAAAACCTCCATTATTTTATTGAAACAATTGGCAGTATGTGCCAGTATTATCTAATCAATGTCCCGTCTTGAAGTTTTCTCCTTTCTCCTTCTTATAAAGGTTGCCTGAACCGATAAGCAAGTTAACCACAGGGCCGACATAATGGGCAGATTCTGAGAACAGGAGGTTAAGATGGCTGCTCCAATGGTATACACATCACGTTGGTGTCTAATACCTTTTAAATATAACAAGTAGGATTTGGATAAAAACACAGATCTGCTATAATAGGTTAAGCCTTGTGGATATCAGAGAAATTAATTAAAGGTTACATGCGATAAAGGTGATAGTTGTTATGTGTCATAATTACCTTTTTCTCCAGATCATCTATAGCTTTGTGGTACATTTGTTCATATCGAGCCTTTTCTTTTGTAGCTATGGTAAGCCTTTGCTTTAATGAATCAGTTGATACTTTCTTCTGCGAACATTCATCTGTCAATGCCTTCACCTAAGGAAGAAATATTTAGCACTCAAATGAGCACCTAATGCCCCACGCTTCAAAGTAAGTTATGAAATACAAAGGAGCATGTGGGCTCTGCCGATAATTACACAACATTTTTAAAGGGCATAAGTAAGTAAAATATCCTTTAACCAACTGCCCCACATCCTCCTCTGGTTTATACGACGAAGCATTGTGCATAACACAGCAAAGAGCTATCTCGTCACTGCTAAGTGCCGAGCGCTTGTAAAAATCAGACGTCAACATTTATAAAAAAAATGAATATAATATGCTATATCACGTGTATGTATTTGTGTAAAGTGAAAAAAGGTAAAAAAGGTGATATACTTCCCAGATGACCGCAGCAACCCAAAAAGGCACTCTTCCTTAGGGTGCGAATATACAGATATACGGATGGTTGGGGCGCAGGTACATATAAGGGAAGAAAACAAATATATATAGTGTAAAGAGTATATATACAAGGAAGTGTGTGAAAATATGAATGCACTCACAAACGGACAGAATGCTTCAGGCCTTTCAAGTGATGTAAAAAGTAGAATCTTTAATTGATCTTCATATAAGATCTAAAAAATAAAACTGAACATGGTGCAGTATCTTCAATAAAATAATATTAATTGTTTGGATTGCACTCACAATTTATCCATGCACGGAGTTGAATTGAAATACCGAATAGAAAACCCTTCTCCTGAGGAAGCCACACGGCGAAACGCGTCAGAAGGACTACACAGAACTCCCACGGCGGATTTTCAACTACGAAGGAAGACTACACGGGATTCCTCCCCCCCGGTGGACTTTATTCGCTTTTATATGCACTCCGTGCATGGATAAATTGTGAGTGCAATCCAAACAATTAATATTATTTTATTGAAGATACTGCACCATGTTCAGTTTTATTTTTTTGATCTTATATGAAGATCAATTAAAGATTCTACTTTTTACATCACTTGAAAGGCCTGAAGCATTCTGTCCGTTTGTGAGTGCATTCATATTTTCACACACTTCCTTGTTTATATACTCTTTACACTATATATATTTGTCAACATTTATACCTCAAGTAAAAACACAATTCTCCATATATCCCAAATGCAATCATGGGTGGTAATGACTGCCAATATATTCAGTTCTGGCACGCTAAAACCGTACGTTTAATCAAACAAGAAGAATCTAACCTAAAAGATGCAGTTTTACCTGCTCACTTATTAAAAACTGCTAATAAAATAACAGATCTACTTACGTTTACTTTTCTTACATTAAGTAAAAGTCTGACAACAAAATCCAAAAAATACATTATGATATTTATCGTTAATGCATTTTTATCTTTTACTGCCAGATCTCATCCTTTTTCCTATATATTTCAACACATTTTTATAATATAGAACAAATGACCACAGCTGAATAGACTATGTTAGCTAAATAAATAACTGCGATTAAGTCATCTATTTTGCTTTTCTTATACAGCTGGCAGTAGCAGCTCTCCATTATAATTGATGCTGCTGGTGTTTTAAAGAGACAGCAATAATTCAGTTTAAGTTCATCTTATCTGTGAGATCTCATTTAGGGCAGTCTACATATAAAATAAAATGTGATTGGGTTTGGGAATTTTTGGTTTCATTTGATTCACACTCTCACTGCAATAATATGTGGCCTTAGATTGTAAACTCATGAGTGCGGCCCTCATAAGCCCACCATTCCTGCCATGAACTTTGTGTAAAACTACCATAAGGCTAGATGGCAGCTCACAGACAGCATTCTCATCTCCTGATCTGTCTGTATGTATTAATGTATATTTTTTATGTGTTAACTGCCTCACTTAAATTCTACAGCACTGCATAATTTGTGGGCGCTTATTAAATAAAAGATAATAATAACCATTTGATATTGTTTCCATTGTACTGCCAACTATTGCATGAACAATATGCATGATGACCCCAACAGGGAAGAACACAGTGGACAGTAGAGCAGAGGGCCAAGCATCACACAATTATAATTGAATAAATGTGATGCCATGAATTGAAGGAGTTCATTTTAAATAAACTTAATAGCATTAAAGTTATCTTACCAGGTGCACTTTTGCATATTACATACGTTAACTTATATGCTTCCATTTGGGAACTGACTGGATAATACAAAGGCCTTTATTTAGATATAGTTGGGCCCAACTATACACTATTGTCAACTATTTGTCTCAGTATCACCTCTTTCGGCCAGCCACGGATCTCATGTGATCTGTTTCATTTACCAGCTTTTGTGTAGGTTTTTTTGTTTTTGTGTGTACCAGAAGGATACATAGATTCTGCTACATTCTTAGTAATAGCGAATATTAGTTTATGTTCTATGAATCAGAAGAATCCAAGGGGAAGGTGTGACATGTACAGAGAACTGCACTGCATACAAAGTTAGTATGCAGATCAGGCCCAGACAACCCTGGACAACCTGGGCCAAATGCCCCATGCCCTATGGCACCTGCCACACACACACGTATTGGTGCTCGCTACAAGAATGTAAGAACTAAGCGTGCAATGCTCAGCCTGGCCCTGTAGATTTCAAATATATATATATGTATGACCGTCTTTAGCCATGAAGTCAAAAGGCAGTTTAGTTTAATAATACAATATTTATAATTTAAATACCTGACAAATACGAGATATGGGTAGTTTCTAAATATATTAAGTAAGAAAATGTTTTAATCGGAATTAAATAAATAGCATTCACTAGTAGCAAAACCATGTATCCTTTTTTCTGTTCATTTCCATCATGTTAACGTTGGTCCTTGCATGAATTCAGCTGTTCTCCAAGGTATTTTTATGTAGTACACTATACAACGTTCCAAGGTATTTCTGGGTGTAATAGTTATGGGAATAAATATACAGAGTGAATTACCTTTCTTTCAAGACTTTCTAACATTTCTTTGCCAGGCTTCTCGTTTTCTTGGTGGGTTTTCAGACGTGTTTTCAGATCCTCTATCAAATGCCTTTTCATGTTGACATCCCTTTCCATCCGTGCAACCCTTGAGAGACAGAGAACAGCTCTAGTTACCACTACGCAATTCAGATTTATAGTTGTTCCCAACAAAGAACATCCATGCAGCGCTGCCATCAGTAAAAGAAATTGTTTTATTCAACAAAACATTTGGATATCGGTACATTTTATATGCCTTGGTGTATTTTATTGGTGCAGCTAGTTCAGCTACACAAAGACGCATATTGTGTGTGAAAGACTCAGCGAAGATACATAAAATTCAAGCGCGATGTAATTCTTGGAAACGGCTTGTAACATTTCCTATCAGGACTTATAATGCTTAGATAGTATTGTATCAAACTTACTAAAAATGGTATTCAACGTTTTGGTTTTAATCATTTTTATTATTGCAATAATAACATAAAAGCACCCCAAAGATCATAGACAGAAAGTATAAATATGAGACAACATGCCTATAAAAGGTACTAAAGAAAACCTGACATAATAACCCAGACACCCTTATATAAGCATCGCAACCTTCCCAAAGGGTGCTGTAGCAGGACAATAGGAGGCGCATCATGGAATAACTGCAATGAATAGCTAGACATATGTTGAAATCATGTCTTTGCTTAACGTCATCAGTCACTTAGTCCCTACAAAATAAACAGGACAGTTTACTATATTTGTTGAGGGTGCGTAAGAGATCCTGTGTGGGTCTGTCTTGTTGTGATGCTGCTAGTAATATCACAACCTCAAAAAATGACCCACTCTGCCATCAAGTTAAACCGTAGAGCCCATCGATCCTGGTCAGCTTTTAGGATTCAATATTTGCATCACTGTTACTTTAACTTTTTATTAAAAACAGGCTGTGTAGCGTTCACATAAAATATTAACCAACAGAACATTAAAAAAAATGTTAAAATACTGACTGGTATGTTAAATATATTGGTTTCAACATCATCATCACCTTAAAGGTGATTTGATATTTCAAAAACCTCTGTTTTGGCAAAATATGCTGGGCATACATCTAACCCATTCCTCTCTCCCGATTTCTCCTCCAGTTATAAAAACAAAAAGTTATACAAGGTTAAAAGATACAAACGAATTAACCAGTAGGATAATGTTAGTACGACTGTGTTACTAAAGTATCTTGGAATCTGCTGAACCATTTAAAAAAAAAAACTGTTAGCAAAAGTAATGAAACACAGAACTTATTTGTAGATAACCTTCTGGGCCTCTTACTCTTTTCCATTTTTTCCTACTATAAAAATGCTGGAAAATCGTGTTTATTGCATGCAAGTCAGTAAGTGAATTTTTTTTTTAGCTACTGGAATTAGAAAATAGGCCTTCTGTCTCATTTAACACATTTCCCGCTTGCGTTTACTGAAACTATGTGCTAAAAAGTATACACACACACAAGCACAACCTATAAAGACTATGCCTTTTTTATTAATTATAAAATTATTTAAAGTATCCACCAGGTCACATGATATAACGGCACAAGTGCAAAGAAACATAAAAAAAAACAAACAAAAAAAAAAAACAACAAAATGCCCCTACCCTTCTTAATGTAATAATATGTGCATGCTTTTCATATTTTTTGGGCTGTGCTATGACCGGTTGGAGGTACTTGTTACGTCTCAATGTAAGCAGGGATCAGACAATTGTTCCTGCGTGGTGACAAGATGATCTATCAAGAAATCAGCTGCCAGCATGTAGGGACTGCAGTTATTTTTTTTAAAAAAATATTCTAACCCCCCCACTTACTGTATTTAATGTCCCTTTAAGGTTTTTGTGTCCAACAAGTGATTCATATTGTTGCAATCAACAAGTATTCATGCTAACAACATAAGTCGTGGTTCCGTCATGTTACATTTATTTGGTTTTTTTAATGATTTTTTAAAAGGTGTTTGACTCTTGATAATATTCTTGGTAATTTGGATAAAGTATCATAGTGTTACTATGACTGTCCTAGCCCTAACCTCTACGTTATCGGGATGCTTTTGAAGGAGACTTCTAAGACTTCAAGCTGTATTTGAAGTGACAATTTTCATTCTGTTACTTAAAAGCATTTTAAAAAAGAAGAATTTATGCCCAGCAGAGGGGAGTAATGCAGGATAAAAGAGCGTTGGTATGGATAAAGTGCTAATGTTCATTACATATGAACCTGCTTCAGTAGTGTTTTGCTAATAATGTTCAAACTACAGATACACAGTATTTTAAATGCATCCCTCAATATAAAATGTTTTTTATACTTTAAAACACATCACATCTGGAAATGTTCATGGTCCATATTAAATAATAATAATAATAGATAATATTTTGAGTGGGTGTTCTATTGCGTAACATTTTAAGCACACAGTTTAAATAAAGAATAATTAACACACGTTACACAAATTCATTTGGAAAATATTAGGAATGCGATTGGCTGAAATAATTGTAAGTCAATTATCATGCAGCTAGAGAAAAAACAAGGGTAAGATTTCCTGCATCCCTAAAATGATTCCTTTGTGAAATACACAAATATATTTTAAATATTACATAGTAAACACTTAATGAAAAATAAATGTGGGATTTTGTTGCAGCTACAATAATGAAGAGCATTTCGCTTATTGCCCTGAAGCAGGTGCCCTTGCTTTCCATTCAGGAAATGCTGGCCCAGGTTCCACAATTAGTAGCCTAAAATATCCAGCCCTACTTAGGCTGTGTTATTTATAATTTGAATTCCATAAACTGGAAACACAGTAGTTTTATAATACAATTCCTAACTAATTCATTTTGCATTACAACCTTTCGAACAGTAATCTGAAGGCTCCCGTCAGTAAAACACCTTGTATTACAATAGACTGAACTGTTACGCTATAACAATATAAAAAAATCAGGTCCTTAAAAACCACATACGCAAAAAATATTATGAGAAAATTGTTTCATACATAAGTGCCTACACTTTTCAAAGCCCTGGTAACACTCAGGCGTTTAATATCTTAGCAATTTTATTTTAATGTTCATCTGTTAACTCAATTGCCAAGACTGGTTAAAACGCAGTGATATTTAATCATCTAATATCAGTTCTTGCTTAAATTGTATTGTTCACTGTGCTGGCCACACAATAATCTTACCTAAATAAAATAATATGGAAACTTTTAATAGTCTGTGGGATAAAATACAAGAGAGCTGTATATTACACTATGCTATTTGGAAGTTAGATAGAATATAACAAAACCCCATATAACAAAGCATCATATGCACTAGAACAATACTTTACATGTAATGGCATCATTTTCTAAGGGAATTGAATCTTCCTAAATGGAGTTTTTCATCAAGTCCCTAAAATATATCCATAGCACTAAATAGTAAATTGCCTTTGCCAATCCATGTTACCATTCCTCTTTTTTTCTTTTTACCAAATACAAATAAATAAAATACAGGAATACAGAGTGATTGGCTTAAATACATACACATTAAGCAAACATAGTACTATCTATTATAACAGGGGAGAAGAGAGTACATGATCATATACACTTCACTAGGGTAAAATTAAATGTTATTTAAATGCATAACCTTTACAATCATTAGAGGTCCATTCATGTTGGTTTATTAACCAATAAAAGCAATATTCAGCTATTAAGGTGCTATGATGCAGTTCATTATAAATCTTCAACTCCTACTTATCACTCCACAACTTAATTTTACTGCGGTTAGTTTTACTGTAACTATACTCTGTACATGTAACTTTATTAAAGCTTGACCATGCTAATCTAAATCTAAAACTAGTTTCATAATAACTAAGTAGCATTAATATTAATTATAAAATTTAATTTGAAATATAAGGGTTTCTTTCCCCAAAATGTAGCCAATTTAACCCCTTCATGACAACGTACGGGCTCACAATTCATTGTTTTTAATGGGTCTAAATATACATAATCAATTATTTAAAAAAAAGAGAAAATTCGCTGAACGCACCTAATTACATTAATCACATTTAATAACCTCCCCTATCTTTACATTGCTGCAACTATTAATGTAAAATACAGTCTGTGACACATAATTGATATAGTCTAGTAAAGCATTGTTTTATTTAATTTAAAAAAAATAGCTGTGAAAATTATCAAAAGCAAAAAAAAGTTAGTGAAATATATAAATACTAAACTCTTACAAATGTACTTGTATTCTGTTTTATATATTTTTTTAAGGATCCAATCAATCCAAATCTAAACAAACAAAACTGTCCTTTTGCACTTGTGATACATATAAGCTTTGGTGCTTAATCCAGTTTAAGCAGCTAAACCTTGACACGTCTCTGAGCCCCTAGGCAAAGAATTACTGCATCTGAAAGATTCTTTTTTTCGCTCTGCGCGCATTCAAATTTGCATCAAAGATGATTAAGTCCACTCTGAGGTCTCAGTATAACTGTGGTTACTTCATCAAATCATTTATGAGTTCACACAATTTGTGACCTTCAGCTGCACTCCCCAGCTATCCCGTGAAACCAGAAAATCCATCTGCGATATTAAACTTAAAACACAGAAACGAAAAACAAATGTAGAGTATTAACGCCTGGATTCCCCCCCCTCCTCCTCTGATCCAAAAAAAAAAAAAAAATGTACATGGCAAAAAAGAAAAAAATCAGCTAAAGAATTTTCTTTTTCGAAAAAAAAAGAGAAAACCAACAGCTTCCACACGGTGGCAGCAAACAATGGATTAACGTGTTTCTGGAAAAATCATTTCTAACAAAACCGCACATACCTCTCCTGCAATTCCCGAATTCGTTCTTCCTTTTCCTGGACTTCATTTTTCATAGATTTCATCGTTGAAGACTGTTTTGCCATTTCCATAGTCATATTCTAAATTAGGGATAAAAAATGCACAGCACATGGTCTTAGTATAGTTTAATATAACTCTTGGGCTACTGGGAGGTCTGCAACATGTTGAATTACTATGTGCTGTCTGCCTTCCAGCACTGAAGGGATTAAATGTACAATCACCCCATAAAACATGACTGTAAAGCTTTATAATACCACAAATATTAATCCATTTCTGTGTACTGTTACCCTAATAAATAATATCCATTCTGTACAAGCAGGAAATGTAGCCATTCGAGATATTTTTAGAAATGTATATTTCTGTAGTTACATTTCATTTTTATGCATTTATAAATATATATATATATATATATATAGATAGATATATAAATTAAGCATACTTTATTAGCTGTAGATAGAGGTTACTCTGTCTTGTCGATAAGGCTATCCTTCATATCATCTGGAAATAATACACAAAAATAATTACCAGGGTCTGGAATTTCAAAAGGTTAAATAACACAATTTCCCACTTTACATACGCAGTAACGCCAACAGTACTCTGAATTCATAGAGAAGTAAATAAAATACATCCTTTATAACAGTATATAGCTAAGGTATCCTTTAGTCAGATTTGTATAGTATAGGAAAATAGAAAAAAGTATTTTAATATACAATTTGTTAACCTAATAATTGCCAAGAGCACTGCAGGCTCTCTCTGTATGATGATGTAGAAGCTAATTTTAGAACATATTTAAAAATGCTAATTCTTTATACAATGCATTTAAAAAATAAAATAAAAAAATAACTGGAGTTCAGGTTGACAAACTATTTGATTCAATATATCCTTGAATGACTATTGCAACAAAGTCATAGTTGGCTGATTACTACTAAAGAGTGGTCCCTGCGTTGTGCATGTATGTAAAGAGCGGCCCCTGCATTGTACATGTATGTAAAGAGCGGTCCCTGCATTGTACATGTATGTAAAGAGTGGTCCCTGCACTGGT
Source organism: Spea multiplicata (assembly GCA_009364415.1). Taxonomy (NCBI): domain Eukaryota; kingdom Metazoa; phylum Chordata; class Amphibia; order Anura; family Pelobatidae; genus Spea; species Spea multiplicata. Next base: position 75,104 of record VKOC01001353.1, on the reverse strand, counting down.
GTTAATTAGGGCAGGTAAGGATAATGCAGTGAAATACTGCAAGTGGTAATAGGATATATTATATATGGAATGCTCCTGCAGCTCTATAAGATTAGAAACCGGCAGTTAGGGTGGCAGAGCGGGGGTATTATAGCAAAAAAAAAAAAAAAAAACACTAAATCATGTGCTGACTACTAATTTCCCCTTAGTAGAACAGTAACAGTTTCCATGCTGGGCATACTTAAAGTGAATTAAACAATAAAATAATACACTTTATAATGATGTTCTTTTCCGAGACATAATAGGTTACATAAATCTCTATGTCAACAAAAAGCCGAACTTTATTCTTAATAAAAAACTTATGAACGCAATCTAAAAACTAATATTACCTTGAATGACCGATCATTTCCAAAATAGGCATCTTCCTTAAAAGCCCAGTACATCTATCTACATTTTATAAAAGGTCAGCGCTGCACGGATGCTGTTTTCACCACGTACATAGGTTAATAAATATATTTCAACTTGGTTTATGTTTGCATGTATACTAGAAAAAGTGCAATAGCTAAAATGGACACTAAAATATTAATATAAATATATATATATATATATAATAATAATATATATTATATATAAAAAAGAAGTGACCCAAAGTCTTTACACAAAAGAACAAAAAAGGGTTGTTGCCATTCAGGAGCGTCACTGTCTTTTTATAACTCTGTGCCCTTGGGCCAAAAAGAACAAAAATCCTTATCAGTGAATCAGACTGATCCCAACCAAAAAGTCAGCCCAGACCTAAAATAACAGTTTCTCTAGAAGTTATGCAAAAAAAAAAACCAAAAACAGAATGCTTAACACTTTCATTCATGTTCATCTTATAGTAAAAAAAAATAGAATTACTCTACATATAGTATATAAGGGTTATATTTGTATTATTATTTACAATATCATAAAAATGTAGATAACCTATAGAAAACTGTATCCAAAAATGATATGTTGCATAATTTTCTATTTTGATTTGATTTAAGCAATATTAATGCAATATAGTAATGCAGGTTAACACTTACAAACATCTGGTTTGATTTCATTTTGTCCCCATAAACTTCCTGTACCTTCCTGTACCTGGAGGCTACCATAGTTGTTGGTTAAGTGATATTCAAAGCGCCTTTCTCTGCCCAAGCACCACAGTGAGCCGATTCTTTATGGCAACGTTACTGGCCGGGGGGATTAACAGTGAGCCACAGGCAGTATGAATTGGATTCAGGGTTCTCATTTTTAGGGCACATACAAATAGCTAATATACAGCTAATAAGCTAGAACAGTCTTAAAAAAAAATAAAAAAAGCTGCACAATATTATTGAAAGCATATTGTTTAAATGATTTTGGTAATAAGAAATAGTAGATGATCCCCTTTGAGAGACCTGATACTGTGACTGTCTCCTTTGGTTTCTGTCTTCCTGGAACATTACGAAGGCTTCCATAAAGCAGGGGTGGAAAGGTATCTCTCCAGCTGGGGTTAATCTCCGCGTGAAGCTTCACCTTCTGGAAAGTGTCTCTTCTGGATAGTCTTTCCCTAGGTTGAGTTTTTCCCTCTAACTTGCAGTCATGTCTTGTTACCATTGCAACGTGTAATAGCATTTAAGTCCTCAATCAGCACTTTTATTATAGGTATGCGTGTTGGAAGTCTAGGGAAAAGAAAATCTCTAAAGTCTTGAAGTCCAAGTTCATATTAAGACGATCATTAACTAATGTTATAGTACAATCGTTTTATAATAATGGCTCTGTTGCCAAAACTTCCCACAGGGATCACAGAAAGTCAGTTCTCTTTTGACCATGATAATGTAGTAGGTTCATATTCCCTCTGAACTTGCCTGACTTCCCAAAATACCAGTGTTAATTATACACTAAAATAAACGATCGGCAGCAGTCTGACACATAGTTGGACCCATCTAATTCTTTATCCCGAACATTGCACGGGCAATTTGGCAGTATTCACTGAAAGAAGTGAAAGACTGCGGTGCTTTCATAATAACGAGAACATATGTTTAAAGGGACAAAAGTAACAGGGATCATGTGTGTTGCAGCAATCAATGAGCCAGCTTAAGATCAAACCTAAACTTGAAAGATTCCGAAACCTGAAAGCTTTTGCAGCAAGAAAAGAAGAAGAAAAACCACTAGATCAAAACTACAACCTTACTAGTGACCCCATCACATGTAAGAGCTTCTGTCCAATAATTCCCTTCACGTCAGCTTTTTCTTTCTACTGTTGTCAGCTGTCCTTCGGAACCTTTAGTGCCGGTTTGAAGAGTAAGTCAACGGCTCTTTAACATATTGACACGACTAAAAGATCACAGATTTCACAGCAGCATGCACGGCGTGAGTACAGAAAACAGTACAGCCTCCCTCCTGAGGCTAATGTCCCAGCTCTGTTGCTATGGGCTAAGGCCTTGTTATCATGAACTTTTTTTTTTTTTTTTTAAAGACAAGGGTTCAATTTGACTTTATTATGTTCTATCCGCTCTGACATTTCATCTACTAATGAATCAGTTTATAGATTATAGTTTTACGTGACACCCCACTGTGACTCAATGGGTTAACCATTGACACAACAGCTCCCATGGCCTATAACCTTTTGACACACAAACATTTCACTGTGTAAGACAATATTTATTTCTACCTTTAGCTTATTCTGGAGCTGCTTCATCTCTATCTCTGAACTCTTTGATGGAGTTAATGGCGTGTCTGGAGACTGGTCCGAGGTCACAGGGCTCAGCAATTCCAAGGATCTTTTGGCTAGGGCCAGCTGTTCCTTCATCTGCTCTGCAGTTCTTTCCAAAGATTCCTTTTCCCGCTGAAATTCAGTGAGGTCTGTAGACAGTTTCTAGTATCCACAAGGGAGGGGAAAAAATTTTAAAAACTTTACAAAATACACATTTTGAGAAGTAAAGTTTATCGTTAATGATATTTTCGTATCCTTCACTTAACCCAATGCAGATGTCTGCTTTGGCCTACTTATTTCTCCCCAGAACAGTTGCTTCTTATGGTTCAGTAATTGTCCATATTGGCTTTTTAATGCTATCTAGCAGGAACACCTGAATGAACATGAACACACATGGCAGAAGCAGCATACTTAAAGAATCAATGTTTTAATGGCACACTTACTTGCTTTGACATTGCAATTTGTAAAACATAATGTAATTGTATAATCACACAAACAGAAGTGTAACTTATTGCTTTATTTTATCGCATCATGTGATCTAGACATCATTCATTTATGAGCTACAAAGTTACCTTTAAGATGGCTACAAAATAATAGCATTGTTAACTTTCCAGGACATTTTCACCTCCAACCTCTCCAGTTTCTTATACTCTTCTAGTTTCCATTATAACGCCATTACCCCATAAAGTTACATTTCGATCCCACCTCTAACCCTTCTCATTATTAAATACTGTTTCCTATTGATGACATCTCCTCAAATCCTGTTCCCACACAAGTTACTCAATGCTCTCAGTAAACACTTCAATTAAAAATCATATGATCAGTAACCTCATGCCCATGTAACTCCTGCCTCCTTTCGTTATTAAGATTTGTCTTTTATTTGTTTAAGATCTGATTTGGTATTTCATAAAACGTCCTGTCATTTTAGGTCCCACTGTGAGATAATTTAGTTTTGAATATGTGTTACACTACGAGCTCATTATCTCCACCACTCCAGTGGATATAAAAAGTCTACACACCCTGTTTAAAATGCCAGGTCCCTGTGATTTTAAAGAATGAGACAAAGATAAATCATGTCAGAACTTTTTCCACCGTTAATGTGACCTATAACGTGAACAATTCAATTGCAAAACAAACTGAAAGCTTTGAGGGGGAAAAAAACCAAAATGCACAATAACTGTGTGTACACAGACAGGCGCTGCTAATCAAATGCCTTTGATGAATCGATCATCAGGAAGTGTGACCACCTCTATAAAAGCCAACGTTTTAGCAGTTTGCTGGTCTGGAGCATTCAGGGTGTCTTCACACAATGCCAAGGAAGAAAGACATCAGCAATGATCTTAGAGAAGCAATTGTTGCTGCCCATTAATCTGGGAAGGATTACATGGACATTTCCAAACATTTAAAGTCCATAATTATACAGTCAGAATGATTATTCAAGAGTGGAAAACAGTCAAGAAAGTTGTCAATCGTACCAGGAGTGGATGTCTCAGTAAATTCACCCCAAGCTAAGAGCGTGCAATGTTCAGAGAACAAAAACCCCGAGTTACATCTCAAACTCTACAGGCTTCAGTTAGCATTTTAAATGTTGAAGATCATGGCAGCACAGTTTAGGTTTGCAAAGTTGCATCTGAACAAACCACAAGACTTCTGGAACAAATGCTGAGATGTTTGGCCATAATGCACAGCAGTGGCGGAGGAGTGATGATTTGGCTTGTTTTGCAGCCAGAGGACCTGGAGCCTTGCAGTCATTGAGTCAACCATGAACTCTTGGCTGTAATTGGGTCATGCAACAGGACAATGATCCCAAGCACACCAGCAAATCTACAACATAATAACTTAAAAAGAAAGGAATCAAGGTTGCAATGGGCCCAATCAAAGTCCAGCCCTCAACCAGATTGAAAGAGAGCTGTGCATAAACAATGCCTGCAATTGAGCTGAATCAACTTGCGAAGAAGGGTCCGCTCAAATTCCTCCACAACCATGTGAGAGACTGATAAAGCCATGCAGAAAACAATTACTTCAAGTTATTGCTACTAAAGGTGGTTCTACGAGCTATCGAATCATAAGGCGTACTAAGTTTTCCACACACAGCTTCTCCATTTTGGCTTTATTTTTGTTGAATAAACCATGACCAGTGTAATATGTCATGTATTGTTATTGTTGTCATCATATTTACCTAATTTTTAGACCTGCTAAAGAACAGGTGGTTGTTGTTATATCCTGGTTTGTAAAACCATAGAATTCGAAGAGGGTGTACTTTCTTTTCCACATTACTGTATGAATGTGTGTGTGTATATATATATATATATATACACACACACACACTCACTGGCCACTTTCTTAGGTACACCTTGCTAGTACCGGGCTGGATCCCCTTGTGCCTTCAAAACTGCCTTCATTCTTCGTGCCATACTTACTACAAGGTGCAGGAAACATTCCTCATCCCAAAGGTGCTCTATTGTATTGAGATCTCGTGGTTTTGGAGGCCATTGGAGTAAAGTGAACTCAGCTTTGTGCATTAGCCTGCTGGAAGTAGCCATCAGAAGATGGGTACACTGTGGTCATAAAGGGATGGGCTTGGTCACCAACAATACTCAGGCAGGTTGATGCTCAATTGGTACTAAGGGGCCTTTCTTCCTCATTCTGATGCTAAGTTTTAACTCAGTTGTCTTGAACATGTCTCATTGCCTAAATGCATTGAGTTGCTGCCATGTGATTGGTTGTTTGTGTTTACAAGCAATTGAGCTGTTGACCTAATAAAGTGGCCAGTGAGCGTGTGTGTGTGTATATATATATACACACACATATACACATACACACACGTATATATATTCTTCTCAAAGTCTATTGAAAAACAAATGATTTTAATTAATAATTCAAGTGTTTTCAAAACCTAGAATGGCAAAGAAATGGACCAGCTCTGCAGAATGAGTTTACCCTTTAACAAATCATTGTGTATTTTCAAAAACATGTTTTTTAGGTGTCCTTTTATATAGGTCTTTTAGAGGAGAAATAAAAATTGAGCAGCTGTAATAATAATATCTTGTTGGACAGCCTTATGCCACACTCTCCATAACCTTGACTGGGATTTGATGCTCTTAATAGGTAAAAGCCAAGCTGGAAGAGGATACAATAACAGATGCTAGTTGTTTAATTTCCCGAGTAGGACCTACCAAGTTCCATAGCAGCCAAAGTACTTTCACGAACGTAAATGCTGTGTTCAATTAACAGAAAACTCTTATTAGATGTAAAATCAAACTTACAACAATGCAAGTGAAGATGAAAACAGTTAAGTCATCATTGATAGGGGCTGACTGGCGTCTTAATGTGAACTATAAATTAGTCACCCACATGTAGCAGTATAAATATAATTCAAGCACATAGTTTACCAGCTCATACATTCTAAGCTATAAACCAGTTATTATGAAAGCACTTTATGGTGTGGCTTAACTCCTTTTTACATGTTGAACCACTAGATATTGCATTCTTCTATAGAATATATCATTTCTAGTTTGATTACCTGGTGATATAACGTGAATGTATATCTAAGACTGTTCAGCTATGGGAACCAGTTGCTTGACTACATTTCTACGAAATGCAATATTTTTATTCATATAAACAATTATCCTCAGCATAATGACCATGCGTGCCTATTATTTCTTTTAAGTTCTAGGAAGATGGCAGGAAGTGGGCATAATGGAATGAGGACGTAACCATATAACCCTCTGCAGTCCGAAGTTGAAGGTTCAGTCCTATTCAGGAAGCTACTGCAACACATACCGCTACATGCATTATTATACAGGTCATAACACACCAATGTATTTGTGGGGCTGGTCCTTCCTTTGATGTAACTTACACATGTTTATTACATCTTTAATACGAGGAGATTCCTTGAGTAATTTCAACAATTGAACAACATGTTATCCAATGCCAGAGCTCAGCCCTCCCTGCCGCAGAAGCTCACACAAAAAAATCCCTATTCCTAAAAAAATATTTACCTACAGCACAGCTCTTAAAACTGTGTAGCCAGATCATCGTGAAAGGAGATAATGCTCTCCCTCCACTTCTCTGTGGCTTTTACAGATTTCTTCATTCACTTTGAACAAATCCGCATAATGGTCTCAGGACTCACCCACAAAAGGAAATAAAAAATAGATTTTCCAAAAGGCTAAATCTCTTTTTTCATTTTGGATGACTAGAAGCACTTGGCACCTATTGAGAAAAACACCCACTGTACTGTCTTTATATTCAAAGGTACACAATATCTACATCCTCTCGAGGTACAAAGTATGTCTGAGTACAATCTGAGTACTTTTTTTCCGAAAAGGTGAAATGCACAAGAGGTAGTGTCTTTATTTTAAATTTACCACTGTAACGTATTGGAAAAGTAGAGAAGTAGCAAAAATTTGTTTTGTGTTAGAAATAAGAGTATCATGTACTCTCCCACTTACTATGCTGCATTTCCAAAATACATGAATTGGAAACATCATTCATAATGCAGATCTTGCCTTAATCTCAGACAGGCAAAATGGCAAAATAAAAAAAAGGCGGAAAATAATCGTCCGCGGGGGCCAGGCTGCTTACCTGTGTGTTGGCCGCACAGCGTGCGAGCAGCCTCTCTTGTAACGGCCAGGAGAAGTGAGTCTCGGCCAGCTGAGTCACATGAATGCACATCACATGACTCTGATTCATTCATTCTTCCTTCCCTAGGGGGTGGGGCAAGAGAAGTTGTTCGCAACACAGAGGGAAGCAGCAGGACCCTGCAGAAGTCTGTGAATGAGAGATCTGCAGTTCAAGTAATTGGGTGGGGGAGGGTGTATGAGCAATCATGCATGATTAAGGGAATTAATATGAGTATATGAATGAGTGAATTAATGAGTGTGTGTGATAGCATGGATGTAAATGTGTGTGGGGAGCTGGCATGGCATAGGGAGGCTGTAATTACACTCCTATCATGCCCAGGTTCCAGCATATCAATATATATATATATATATATATATATATATATATATGTAATATTTTTATTGATTTAAAAGTAACACACCAAAATTAGACAGAAAAATTCAAATTCAATAACAATAATTATATATATATATGATAGCTAACAGCAATCAGACTCCTATCATGCCCAGACAACCAGTACATGCTAGAACCTGCGCATGATATAAGTGTGATTGCTGTTAATCATATATATATACTAATATTGCTATTGAATTTTTTTCTGTCCAATTTTGGTGTGTTACTTACTTTTAATAAAAGGTTATTTATTTATTTTTTTTAAATAAATGTGGGGGTGTCATTTTCGGTTTCGGTCCAGAATTTTCATTTCGGTCCAGAATTTTCATTTGCATCCCTAACTGAAAATTAATTAGGGTGTCTTTAAAATGTCTTTGCTAAGGTGTGTGTCTTAGCACACCTTTGTATTACTTGTACTTTATCATATCTGTGGCCAAAGTGTTGAAAAGTTCAGACTCCTAACAGAGCTTTAAATAATTTTTGATACAAGCTCTGGATGCTAGGGTATATCATTCATTCTTTACAATTTTCTAGCAGATTCTCCCAATCACTCATGAAAAAAGCTGTTCCCTGTCAAATGAACTTATTAGCAGCCCACAGTAGCTTTCAAAAAATGTTAAGCAAATGACCATAATATAAAGGATTTTACTCTATGCGTTAGCTACTTGTTTGACTTCAGTAGCCTTTAGAGACCATTAAGAACGCTTTGGCTAATTGGCCATTGGTAGATTCATTCTCCTTTTACTCTAACAGCACTATTTTAACATCCTTTGCACTTTGTCAGTACAGTATATGAATGACACAATAATAGTGTGCATGCATAATAAAGAGAAATAAAAAAGTTAAATTAGCATTTCAAGTTTCTCTTTTCATACATCGTGTCAGACCAAAAAAAAAACTTTTTAAACCGTCGACAGATAACTTTTTTTTTTACTTTAATCAGTTTGATGCTGACAACTTATTGATGTGACGTTTTCTAATTATTCCTAATTGCCTATCAAATATTTTCTTTTACATTTGAAATATAGTTGTCTCATAGTGATAAATGGAGCTGTGGTATTCTCGTTAAATACAGGGATGACATCTGAGGTGGGCTATGTTATTATGGGGTCATCTTAAATATGGTCTGCAATTAGCATATCGCCTTTGAGAAATGTCCAAGAATTTAAAAATGCTGTCATCGAGTGCCTAAATTAGTAATAAAATATCAGTTTCTATCAGAAAAAAAATCTGTATATCCTGATGTACGATGAATTTAAATCTACTTCCAAATTATAAGATCCTTAGAGTACATATTAAATAAAAACTATATATTACAAATTCTGTATAGTACGTACAGAGACCAGGTGTGAAAAGCCTATTAGGATCTGTTTACTTATCAAATCATACCTGAATATCCACATAATTGACTAACAAAATGGGTATATACTTGAAAGCATTTTTAGGGAATATACCCCCCAAGAGATGCAGGATTTAGAATCAACTGGAGAGCTTTCCTTGCATGCACACTGAACCGAACCCACCCTTCAGGATTTGCTAAGGTACCGCGAGAGCTGACTGGTGGTAGATTTATCACATCCAAGGGCTAAGGGCCAAGAGCCAAGAGCCAAATCCCTCCATCTGTTGCAAGGGGACATCATGAAAATGTAAAGCTACAATGGCTGGATTATCTCCTTTAAAATGTGGTTGTCATCAATATGACAATGGCTGGAGGGTCCCTTTAACAAGTCAATTTATTTCCATTCCTTGCATTTGCCCACTATCCACACACATTTGGAAAGTGTGCCAGAACCAGCAACAATCACCAACTAAATAGGAGAGAGGATCAGGCAGATCATGACAACACAAAAAAAAAGGTATCTGGTCCCATGGCATGCACATAAGGTCTATTGTTTAATATGTATATTGTTTTTTTACTCTGTAAGAAACATTACATAAATTTACTGTAATTAACTGCAGAAATAGGAATATTTAGGAAATCTGACAGATCTGTTTTTAAGGATGTTTGCAGTTATTCAAATCATGGCTCACATAATAAAACACCACATTTCCAGTATAAGTCACTGATGCCATAGAGCTGCTGACACTGATTTTGTTCGGAAGCTTTATGTTACAAAACATAAACAAGAAGACCACACCGTGGTGGTCACAATTACCCAGTCTGGTTTAAGGTGCGAGTATAAAGTGCTGACATAACATGACAGTCCGAGAGTGTGTGATGGTTCCCGTTCTAGATCTAACTGAAAGCATTGACATTCCATTAACAAATAACCTTGTCTCGACACGATGATAGGATGCAGGATTATGGCAGTCACGTCCCTCTCCACGTGGATACTGGTCTCACAAGCTATTTCGTGCACAGATTACCCCGCGAACATGATCCGAGTGACATTTCACAAATTCTTGGATAAATGTTGCTACACTCTGCCAGCAGACAGGCAGACTGTGTCATGCACAGATCAATAATAGCGCTGGGTTTTTATCAGCTTCAAAATAAAACAGTGCGTTATCTGGCAAAAGCCACGGCCCTAGAGGATCTGACATATATATAAATGGAATGACCTATAAAGCAGGTCTACTACACAAACTGTGCAGGTATATCACAAGGATGCTTTTAAAGGGTCTTCTCGTATTAGATAGTGTCATTTCAAAATCCAATTACTATTCGCTGGTTAAGAATAAATGAAAAAGATAAAATAGAGCAGTCTAAAAACCCAATTTCTTTAAAAATATTTAGAAATAATTTTAACTTTAAAATGAAGTCCTCTTATTTTATTGGTACTTTTCATGTTTAAATATGCTTATTAAAAATACTTTAAGAAAGGATTACGCAAAGGGGAGCAGTCACATGTTTTCAGGTTGGTTATTAGAAGTATTCAATGTATATTCAGAGAGGCTGCCTTATTTTACCTTCTTTTATCACTAACAGAATATCACTGGGAGCAACTATTTGTATAGAAGGATTAGAAGAAGTAGTAAAAGAATGTAAAAGTTAACTCCTTGGAGTATCTTACAGAAATAATGTACTCCGTGAGGGTAAGGATATTAAAATAAATACCACTTAAATTCAGTGGTTTGCATGTTAGATCTTCTGGCTACCAAGGAAGTCGGACAGTTCAACATTCTTGAGTAGGCCAATTACACCTTCCTCAGACAAAGTGTTAGACAAAGCAAAGCAAGGGATTAAGAAGTGAAGGAGGCAAGAGGATACACCTGATCAACGAAGCTTGCCCAGAATTCTTACACCTTCCAAATGCCTCATTAGGCTGATCTGTAAGTATTTCTTAAAGTTCTCCCCAAAATATCTTAACCTTTCGTCATCCCTAAAGGCTCAAAGGCAAAACTAACATAGGATGTGTTATCATGTGTGCTAAATAAACCCTTACTGTATATCAATCGAAAAATACTGAAGTCCATTAGCCAAAAATCAGTCCCTGAGGGCTGTGGATAGGCCAGGAATTGTGTGCATGCCTGGATTGACCATCTGGTACGCTGGGAAAAAGCCCAGTGGGCCACTGACTGTCAGGACCACAAAGTCAATCGATCTGCTGCCCCAGGAGCTGAGTGGGTGCTGCAACGTGCGGTCACCGGCTGGATATGCCCATACGGTACGTAAGCATAAAAATGTAGTGTGCAGCCACGCATATCAACAGCCGTTGGCTGTACTAATATCATCAGGCAGCTGCCGGCCTTAAAGTGCCAGGGCAGCAGTGTTGTCGCCAGTTAGGCCCTGGCTGTGTGTATTTTGTGTGTCTGTTAATGCCATAAAAGCACTTCAAAGGACACAAACAGGTTGAAAGTTAATTGTCTTGCATTACTTTAGTGCTGCATACTTTCCTGTCTGAAATGAATGATAATCATTATGAAAGGACACAAAGTTCTTCTAATACTGCATTCTGATAAACTTAAGAATGGCAAAAATATTACTCCAATACATGACTGTGGTGAAAAGACTAGGCAACGATTTACAAAGTTCTCTAATAAAGAGAAGAACATTATATGGTTTCTAAGTAGAGAATAGCATGTAGTATCACTTACCTACAATAGGGACCTAAAATCCTGCAGACACAGGAACTATAACTCAAAAACCCAGTATAACCAGTTTGGTTCATGAGCAAACTGCACTACACCACAAAGTACTTAACAAATTGTTTGTGTGATTCCTCCAGTAAAGTTTAATTTATAATGCATTTTTTTTTTATAAAAGTACTGTGTTTGCCACCAAATGCCACCTTTTTTTCTAGTATCCACGGGATACTAGATCATCCCTTTAAGGAGATGCTTCATGTTGTTCATGCAGTCTTTGCAAAGTTGGGATGAGTAGAAGGGAGAGGACAGGGACAGGGAATTGATTAGGTAATATTAGTTCTGCCCCTTATGCCACTGATCTCAGCTTTTTTGGGGGGAAAACTGCTCTTCAGCTTCAAACTCTCCAGATCAATGGCACTGAACTAAAGACAAAAAAGAAATCACAAGATATAGGTAGATTGAATAACCAAAGATTTAGTTATGCTGTGGTGATGGCAACAGAACAGTTGCAGGCCCTTTTTCTACAAATACTTTTTCCATGCCAAGGGAGCGAGAGGCACGATTTCTGCTTTTTAGTTTTAAAAATAAACAAAAAGACTTTACAATCAAATAATGCTAAAAGAAAGCCTTAAGATGTTCACTAAAACGATAAAGCATACACAATTTCTTAAGCTTACAAAAAAATATATTTCAAAATAAGCAAAAACAAAAAGTTTCAATGGGCACCAGATGTTGGCCATCCATCAGGTTGAACGAACTACAAACTGTGTCTCAAAACTTGCCGAATATTTATAAATCTCTCATCTCCATGTGATTGTGTCCTGCGGGACTGTTTGTGGATTAAAAAGTACCGACCGCAAAAACATCTGTCTTTGTCTGTAAAGTTTCAGTTGCTGCCAACAAAGCAATCTTTTGGGGATCAACAAGAAATGGATGAATCAAAGATGAGGCGGAAGATTATGCTGCTCCAAATAAAGTGTGTCATGGTTCACAGAATGCCTTGCTTCTTACCCAGGTTATTGAAAAGGGGAATAGGTTCACTATAATGGTACAAAACATTCAGAAAACCACCATATCAAGGTACATTTGCGTGAACGGTTATTTGTCCCTTGTCTGTTTTGTCTAAATTTCACAGTGCCTTTGGTCAGATCACCGTGTAGATTATTACATACATAGAGGGAGAACAAATGACAGTAAAGTTTGATCTACTTGATCTACTAGGTAATCAAACATGTGACAACTTATTACCACCCCCTTGTAAACGCAACACGTTGAAGACGATTATAAGGTTCGGGTTTTTAATGGTGATCATGCCTAATTCAAGCAGGTCCAAGGGATCTGGGCAAGCAATTGACTCATGGCAGAGAAACAAAATGGAAAACACAAATGCTTGTCTACAGTTTGTCAAGCACCTGTTCTGCAAGAGTCCAGAAGCAATGATCTGTGGAACGATAAGTCAAAAGCAAAACCTTTTGAGCAATCTGGACTCTGCATCAGATAATTCTACAGGAGAATCTTCACCAACACAATAACCCTGAACACTCAAACAAGTCTAGATTAGAGTTTTTAAAAACAAGAATTGTAAGTTATGGAACAACCTACTCCGAAGTCCCTGAATATCAAGTTTTCAGCATCTGTCAACAATAAGCCATAATGCTAAAATCAGATTTGAGAGGGTAAGGGTTTGCTCTTCAATGCAACCGTAAATGGTCCCAATACAAATTGTCAGTCAATATGCTTTAAAAATAACTGGCTTTTTTTAAGGAGGAGAGAGAGTAAAGGTAAGTTTCCATTTTGTATAAGCCCTTCAGGTATCAGATGACCTGCTTCAGAACATATACGTACTTCAGGAGATACACCTCAAAACTAAAAATGGAAATTAAAAGTTTTCAAACTTTAAAAAAGATGCGCTTTCGCCTACTAAACACTTTTGTAACTAAATACATCATTAGGAACATCATCCCAAGTTCTGGTAAATGCTCAAATTCCTTCAAGAATGAATCTGTCAATTGCGTAAGACTTTGCCCCATTCATATTGTTGGCTAGGAATACTTGTCATGTGACAGAAACGTAGGCACTGATTATTTCTTTCCACATTATTAAACGTTTCTGTATTGCTCTGTGCAGTTCTGACTCCGTTAACAAATGATTTCTCTCTTGATCAAGCTGCTTCCCAATTTTCAAATCTTCTCACCAGCGAGCTGAATAAGAAGGCATGGCACCTGGTCCTTTGTTATAACATTGGCCAACATTTTTACGTTTATACTTATGTTATATTGATTGGTAACCTGAAATCATACATATATATCCCCAATGTCTATCAAAATGTACATTAGATAAAAGTTAGATTCGCAACTGATGACCATTCTTAGAAAGAATTTCTACAGGACTTTAAATAAATTTACTTTTTTTCTTAAACAGGTCACTACAGACTGTGTTATTTTTAGAAGAAAAAGGTATGAATTAAATGAAAATGTAGAGTCAGAATAGACAATATTTTCTTCTAAATGACCTGTTCTTTGTGAATTGTTTTGATCTTTTATCCAGTGTCCCAGCGGTTATATCCTGCTGGTGTACACTTTGCTGATTAAGCATTTGATGGCAGACACCACACCAGAGTGAATAATAGTTAGTAGTGTTACTGGAAGTGCTGATTTCAGCTTGCCATCAATAGACGGAACAGCTGGCCAGTGTAGCAGACTTGTCACGGAACGAGAACTCTTCTACTGACTTATAAACGGAGAGAACAGGTGCCCAAATATAGTGCAATAAAGGTAAACACCTTCTAATAAACGCGATATCCTATATTAAAAGAAAACGAAAGCGAGATAATAAGTGCAAGCAAAACTACAAATTACACCGGAAACGCTTTATTGATGGGTTTAGTGTCCTATCCAAGCAGAACGATTATTTCAGTAATAATCATCTTGTTACGAGCTAAGCAAAGAAGATTCCTTACCTTTGCCATCTGCTTGCTGATTTGAAGTCTTTGGTGCGCCAGATGTAGTTCAGCTGCTAGCTTTACTTTCTCTTCTTTAAACTGTTTGACAGCAGCAGTAGCGGCCTGCTTACCCTTTTGCAATACAGACACTTGATGTTGCAGAGACACCACTCTTTGTCGTAACGATGCCAGGGAGGGTTTGAACGGGACAACATGGCTTCTCCCGTCTCTTCGTACTGAATATAGAGAATGATCACACAACCCAAAATTCACATGACGACGTTAGAACCCTTTCTCTGCGGTTACACTGTTACACACACTATATATATATAATATATATATATATATATATATATACACACACTGACACAAAGCATTTTTTAGGCATATAGTTAGGTGTATGATTTAACAATTATAGCAAACAGGAGCTAATGATCAGGGCCGGCCTTAGGGCAACCTGTGCGAGGCGCCATGGCAGCAGGGGCGCCTGCCCGGGACTTAAATTAAAACATCTGGGTTTTTTTTAAACTTTATTTAACATCATTCATTTGATACTTTAATCTAAGTCCCGGGCAGGGGCGCCGAGCGGTTGCTCATGAAGTTCTCAGCAACCGCTCAACGCCCCTTACTCTCCGTGACTCCGTCGTGGTGCAGGCATCTCATGTTGAGCGCCGGACTATTGCCGGCACCGCGGCAGAGCGAGAAGACGGATGCCTCCCGCTCTCACCGCAGAACTCCTCAAGGTAAGTGAGGATAATGAGAAGTAGGGAGATGAGGGGATAGTTTGAAGAGCAGGGAGGGGATAGTTGAAAGGAGGGAGGGGGATAGTTTGAGGGGCAGGGGAGGGGGCGCTGTTTGAAGCGCAGGAGGGGGCTAGTTTTGAGGGGGGGGGGGGGATAGTTTGAGGGCGGGGGGGATAGTTGAAGGGGCGGGGGGGGGAGATTGAAGGGGCGGGGGGATGTTTGAAGGAGCGGGGGGGATAGTTTGAAGGCGGGGGAATAGTTTCGGGGCAGGGGGGATAGTTTGAAAGGGGCGGTTAGTTTGATAGGTTGGTGCAGAGGGGGATGCCAGAGGAGTAGTCCGCACAGGGCGCCAGAACACCTAAGGCCGGCTCTGCTAATGATCATCAATGTCATAACAACAATAAATAAAGGCATACGGGAAAAGTAGCTATTTTGGGTATTTTGTGGGCTGTTCAAAAATAAACCATGTTGGTGTCAATCTGCCTTATGTACAAAAACCATCACTCCAATGTCCATCTCCAACACAGTTGGCAGAAAAACACGCATGAAGCTTTGGCTGAGACATGGGGAAAGATACCCATGCCCTCCAATGACAAACCTTACCTGACTGTCCCTTAAGGTAGTTAGCTAGAAGGTATAACTATTAGTTCTAAAGATCTTATTTCATATCATAACATTAAGCGCTCTATTGTTTCTATAAAGTAACAATACTCTGGTTTTTCAGGAAATATTCCAATGGTTTATGTGCCAAATAATGGGGAAATAAGGCAAAACACTTACCTTTTACTGAAGATGGGTGGTACGTGGATACTAGGTGACATTTTTTAGTACACGTTTTCTTTGCACCTTTGACATTTGCCTGCAGGATGGTAAAGGGTAAATAAACAACACTCGCAGAGTAATATGTTAAACAACATGCCAAGCTTTAGTACATAGAGGGCCATTGTCGCACACAGAGATAAAATTCTGGAGAACCCATCTCCAGAAGCATATTGCCGTACTGGCTAGTAAAATGGTGTATGGTTTGTGCAATAAAAGCTATCAGGGGAGACTAAGGGATCTCAATATGTATACCTTGGAGATGAGAACAGAGAGGGGAAATACTTAAAATTGTTATACTTCAGAAATTATAGAACAAGAGGTCATAAGGCTTTGATGTAATGTAAGAAACGTATGTAATGGGAAGACTAAATGGGCCAAGTGGTTCTTATCGGCTGTCAAACTGCCGTTTACAAACCTGGCTATTCAGTTCAGCTTTATCAGCGTTGTGCTGAGATACATCTGGTTAGAGAAGAATCATTAAAAGTCATTCAAAATGATATTGTGCAGGGTCGCAATTTGGGCCAAGAAAATTTGGGCGGGCATCAGATGGTATAATTTTTGCTGTTTGGGTAAATTTGAGGTTTTATAGATTTGGTCGTGTATGGTACATGACATTCGGAAGACATAACTGCGAAGTCTGGGTTGCTTGTACCATAACATATGGGTTATTGATTTAAATCTTATTTACAACTCTGTTTTTGTATAATAATGTATGGTTTAACCAAACCATGGGTATTAATATGAAGCCATATATGTCTGTGGAGATGGCTGCCTATGTGCTTGTTTTTATATAACTGTTAGCAATGGGCTTGATTGGCCCACACACTTTTGGTCATATCATGTAGTTGGTGCCAAATGGAACTTAGCAAGCATCTCCTGAACTCAGTAACAGTGGGAACATTCAATATTTACATTGGTGCAGAATGAACCCCATATACATACTTTGACATGGTGAATCTCTCTAGGGACAGTTTTCCTCCAACCCTTGTCTGTAAAGTCATCACCGGTGCTTTCGTCCACTGTGTTACATTCATCTGAAGACGACTGTGCTGTCTCAGTAGAAGTTACATTCACATGTTCCAAACTCTCTGAAGTTTCTGGTTCAGAGTCACTAAATATTTAACAGAAAACATTTTATTTTAATATGCACATATTAAGTATGACATTGTCTTATGAAACCATACCACATAAGGTTCTAAAAGAAACAGGCACTGTAACACTTCAAAGATTCCAAAGTTGATAATTCATCTCGGAAATGTGCCCCAGCTCAACTCAAATGAAAACCTATATCTTTTTTTTATAATCAAACCTGGGAACTCGCCAGGTTTCGCCGAGAGAGTCTGGACGAAGCACAGCTTCTCCAGGTCTCCATGGAGAAACTCCGGATCACAGAAGCGGCCTTGCGGTGCACTCTACTCCCAGGATGCACCTGCATGTTCCCAGGTATGCTCTTAACCATGAACATTTCATGTGCTCCTCTAGTTATCTGGATTTAAATGTATGCAGAGCTACTGTCCAACATGTGGTGGGCCAAACCTTGTTCCAAAAGCACATGGTGCGTGTCCAAAAGACATTAATGTTGATGCAAGAAAAACACTCACATTGTAGTCCATTTTTCTGCATGCAAATTGGTATGCGTTTCCTGCTGGTGTTAAAGCAGGCAGCATACGTATGAGTCTTTAAAGTGGGGGACATGGTTCTTATATACCGTCAAATTCTTTTTTTGTTTTTATGCATAATGTCACGGCATCATCTTAACGCCTATCAGCTCAACATTCATGTATACTTGCAAGCAGCAGAAAAAAATAACAAAAAACTAAACACATAAAAGAAGGGGAGACTAAGTTATATATAACTTTCAAACCAGCACATCAACCACGGTAAAAAATAAATAAATAAATAAACAATGTAGTAAGGTTTCATTCGGTTTCCTTTATTTTCTTTATAACTACTGAAATTCTAAATGCTGCATTGTGGAAGCTTTGGGAGAGTTGGCTTTTGGAGCGATAAAAAAAAAAAGCTATCCCTCCTTGGGAAGAAAACGCATTTTAAGCCATGTTCAATTAAAGATGCTACAATGACTGTGCATAAAACATACATGAAATAATTAGTGTGGATGGTTCTTAATTTAAAGGATGTTAAACAGCTTGTAGACATCTGGTAGCAAGTCGAAATGGGTCATTTAAAATTTATCTA
Source organism: Spea multiplicata (assembly GCA_009364415.1). NCBI lineage: Eukaryota > Metazoa > Chordata > Amphibia > Anura > Pelobatidae > Spea > Spea multiplicata. The sequence goes on along the minus strand of VKOC01001353.1, from coordinate 56,659 downwards.
ACTAAATTAAGAGGGGAAAATATGGCTTTTCCTCCCGGATCGGCATGTCACAAGATAACTAAACGGACTTAGTAGGCTTGCCTGGGAATCCTTAGCTGTCAGTGGTGAATATGCAAAGGGCCAGCAAATTAAATCAACCTGCCAAACTGTCAATTTCAAGCCTCATGAATGCAAGAAAATAGCATCACTGGAAGAAATCAAGCATTGCCTTCTTTTGGGCTTGCTGGCACCTATTCAACTGCTCGTACAGTTGTGGCTAATTTTGCATGCAAATTTCAGTCAATAAGCTCTGAACAAGACCTCCCAAGATATTTCAAAGGATCTGACAGCATTTTTTTTTGCCCCGTGAATACTAAATCGACAGTAGTTAAAATTCAATCTCCATTTGCCGGCGTTTTGCATATGCACAATGTCCCCTCCACAGAGTTGAGTTAATGAGAGCCGTACCTGTCTTCACTCACATCCTCCCAGCCGTCTTTGCTGAAGTTCTCAAACACGGTGCTCATAGCCTTGATGGATTGATTAAGGAAAGCTTGGTGACGTCTCAGGGAGATTTTCTTGGCTGCTCTATGTTTAACCTTGGTTCCTGCTTCCTTGTTAATGCATTGCTTGCTGTTCCGTTGCCTAGAAGTTAGAGAATTCGCTGCTTCGGCCTGCTCCAGCGCACACTTCAGGCTCTGCACTTGTTTCAACAGATCCCTTTTTTCATTTCTCAGCGTTCTACTTCCCGCCAACTGTCTCTTCAGCGATGCAACTTCTCTGTTTAGCTCGTCGTTCTTCACCTCTAATGCCTCTCTAACTTGATTTGACTCTAGATTTTTAGCAATTAATTCCTCGGTCTTCTTGTCTCTTGCTTCTGCATCTTTTCGAAGGTGTCTGCAGGATGCTTTCAGAGAATTTTTCTCTTTGGTTAACTCTTCATTTGCTACTTCCAGTTTCCTTGATTCTATCTCTAGTTCAGCCAGCTTCCTGTCCAAATAGCATACCTGCAACACAAGCAAGAAGTGCAAACAAAAACATTATAATAAGATAAAGGTTATAACTATATTCTAATTAGCATTATGTTACCTAAAAGCAAACATGTCAACTTCCTGCCACTGAAACGGTAAACGATAAAATGATGGATTGGCGCTAGAAATGGGAAAAGCAAGGGGTAGTGTAAGAAAGCAAGTGAAAAGTCAAAGCTGATGTGGATAATAAAGGAAAAAGCAAGGGATGGGGGTAGGAAGAATGACTTGTATTTGAGTTCTATTACTTTCATCATTTTACTGATAAAGTCACGTTACACTGCATCATCATAATGAATAGCAGCACAAACGATAAACCAGCTCATCCGCTATACAAGCTACATGGAAGAAAATGTGTTCAGTATTCTATACTCCTTGCATACCCTTAAAAACAATGACACTTTGGGGTCTAGTCACTAAAAGGAGAGTTTCAAACGAGTTGTGGTTTTAACTCTCTCACTTCACTATTTATAATGAAGGGCCAACACAGCCAAGCTTCTCCAGAATGAAGGACTAAGCTGGTTTTGTGTATTGCATAACTTAATGGGAAATACCAATAACAAAATTTATAATGGGCAAAGGTGATGGAAAACCCTTCCACTTAAAATTAAGGGGTAGTAGAAGCATTATTAAACACTCATCTATAGACACCAGACAAGCCAGAAGGCTCATGGTGCTGCCACAACCAAAAGGGATTCTGGGTAGGCGCATGCAAATAAGGTCAACAATGATCACCTTTGCCACTATATCCACTTTATACATGGAACCCTTGAAAGTAATTGCCCGCTGTACAAGACAGCCTTTAGACAAAACTCAAGGGATCCATGTACAAAGTGGATATAGAGGCAAAAGGTGATCATTGTTGACCTTATTTGCATGCGCCTACCCAGAATTCCTTGTGGTTGTGGTAGCACCATGAGATTTCTGAGGGAAAAAACAAGCCTTCTGGCTTGTCTGGTTTCTGTAGATGAATATTTAATAATACTTCTACTGACTTAATTGAGACATTGAAGAATTCTCGCTGAGTTAACTTAACAGCACATAGTAATGTTTTACACTCAGCGGAGGGCTGACCCCTTACACCCCCCCCCCCGCACAATAGCACAAATATTCACACACACATTCACACAAAATTAATCCCTCACTCTAACACACATACATACTAATAAACACACACACCCTCACACATTCATGTTAACACACAGGTGCATAAGCACATTCATGCTCATACAAACACCTATAAATACACTCTCACTCTTACATATATGCACGCATACTCCCTCCTTTACCATCTCAGCATCACACATCCTCACAAGAAAAACTCGCTAAAATATATAGAAAAATTCCACTTTCATCACAACTTACCCACTGTGTGACGTTGTTTTTTTATTTACATGTGTGTATTTACAAACTACGGGTTTTTTACTTGTGTGTTCAGTGTACGGCAGACCCTAATGAAGAACATTCCTCTTGGAGTAGTATAAAATAAATCGACAAATGGCTCATGTACATCTACAAAAATTACAATATCTAATAATACAAACAATTTTGGTATACGTAAATCTCCTTCATAGGGACAGATTTAAAAAAATAAAATCAGGACTATTCATTTTGGTGGTCAGAACAGTTTATAACTGGCATGACACAAATCATATCTAGTGTGTGCTATTGACAAAAAAAACAAACAAATGGAAAATAGGAAAAAAATCATTGATGCCCATGAATTATACTGTTACAGACAAAATCTCATGAAATTTAATGACAGTGTACACATCAACATGACGAAAATCATTAATACTCAAACCTGTCCCCTTAAGCTATTAATATTGTGAATTTAAATGTTTTCTTGTTCCTTATGCATAATGTTATACACAGCAAGTCAGTCAAAATGATTAAAATGAAATAGAACATGCCTACTGGGCTTAAACCCTTTCCAAGCAATGTGGCATTTTACATCTGCAGAGATGAAAATTTATACCTGGCAAATGAAATTAGAGCTGCGAGCCAGAGAGGATAACCTAGAACAAACTGGGTGACATTACAAATCTGAGCACTCAAATTATTTCAATTACTCACTCCACCTTAAGATAAATGAATGTGAACACTTCCTGTTCTGTGCGTTATTATTTTAACATGATGTTTGTCATTCCGTAATAACGAGATGACAGCATTCATTACTTGGCCATATGGCATTTGTTAGAAGTACAAGCAATCAAATCATTTGCTCTAAATTATCACACTTCTACAACTTAATCCACCGTCAAAGGGAGGGCACTGGATGGGAGCTGGGGCAGCTAATTAGTCTCTTTTAAGAAAGCGTTCAAGAAAGCAAATATATCAAGGAACACTGTAGAGCGTTCAAGGACATTGTTTAGTATTTTATAATGAAATGACAAACACTATACATACAAGTACACTCACATGTATGTACATAGATACATTTCAGAATATTCGGAATATATCTATATCTTCCCACATCCTTTTCATATCCCAGAGCTCATAAGAACGCACGGTGCCAGGTGCAGCAAGCTAAGGAGACAAACGGGAGATTGTCCCTTTTAAATGGCCCATTCAGCTGTGCCTCACCTAGGAGATAGTGCGACCTCCAGCTTTGCCGTAGAGGATCTGACGTTCCTTCTGGACCTGCTGTCCTAGGCCTAGTTAGCCTGGGCTACAATATATTGCTGCTTACACATACTTGTCTATCAGCAGGCAGACAGGCAGATGCTAAAATAGGATATCTAATTGAAAGCAAGGTAAACATACAGCTAATAAAGCAACATAATTTAGCTTGCATAAAAACTAAAAATATAAATAAGAAAACAGGGGTCTGTTTACAGAAACGTTTTCCCAAAACGCATATTAAAGGAGCAGGGTAGTGCCTGTCAAAAAAATGGATATTAAAGCTTTCAGCGCACCAAATGTCTTTACAAGGGCTGCTTCACCTATTCTCCAGAACTTAACACATTTATAACTGAATGCAGCATTAGAAACAACATTCAGAGTCCCACGGAATGCCTGAACCCCTTACAGAAATAATTCTTTAATCATGTAACACATTGCATCGTTCATTACTTTTTCAGGTAAAGTGACAAAAAAACAGAGGCTGTTGCTATAGAAACTGAAAAAGTTTTCTGTGCTTTTTTGTGTGATCACAGGAAAGAAAATCATATATCATACATATAACAGCTCCAACAACTAGAATGACAGTATCAGGAAACAGTCCCCAAACGTGTTCTTATATTTAATTGGTAAAGTAGCAAATCAAACATTGGTTCCTAAGACATTGGTTACCTTAAGCTAAAGGTATAGTACAGAAAAGGAAAGTTGTCCACACGGCTGTGCTACACACAGGCATACCTTCTTCAATGTCCGCTGCAAAGTCTCATCCGTATTTTTCTTTGGGGTACTATTCCTGACACCTTCGTCTCTGCCAAGTCTGAAAAGCAGTTCTGGAACAAAGGGGAAAAAAAATAATAGTTTCCGGGAAAAAAACAAAAGAGTCGACTCTCCTGGCTGACCCGCAATGAAATGTTTGTCATTTTCACAATTTTTTTTGTTCTCTGCTTTACCTAGTCTTTGAATAAATTGATCTATTTTCTCGTCAAGATTTTGGACAGTCTCGCAGCACTGACCTCTTTTCAAAGTCTAGCGTCATAAAATTACAAAGTCTTTGGAACATCACAGTGATTTCCTTTCTTTTGTTACACAGCACGAACTATACAAAGGTACAATAAATTTGCAGGTTAAAGATACTGTACTTTTATTCCTGTTCTCATTCTTTTATAGACTGTACCGTCTTTTGCCTTGAAAGCAAAATCCAGCACCTTTTTATCTATAGTCTCAGCCAAGTTTTGTTCTCCAGGTCTCGTTCCCCTGCTAGGAGGATCAGAGTGATTGGCGAACAAAGCAAACAGTAACAGAATTAGGATGGAGTCAAACTTTAAACCTCTTTATCCCCCATTCTTAGTGAATATATACACCTCAGATATATGTCTAAATTATGGCTTTGGTGTGAAATCACAATGATTAAGAAAAGTTGGAACCATAAGGCGCTCTTCGATGAAGTGACTTGCGCAGATGAGGTAACAACTCACAAGCGCAACAAGTAGTCTTGGGATGTTCTAGGAATTATTATTTCATTGTTCAATTATTTAAGACCAACATATTAGAAGGTAATTCATCTAACCACCTGAATAACAGCGATCAGGGCAACATGTTACTTGCCATTCAGGTCAGAGTCTAGTAACTAAATATAAGAAAATTAGAGAGAAAAAAAAAACTATTTTAAATAGCAAACAGGCAAACTGCTGAGCATTGTACATTAATGATAGAACACTAGTTGTCAGTTCTAGTTATACTCTCATGCATGCTAGTCCACCTTACGCCCAATGTTGATAGACAACATGCGTAAGAGAGGCTGGGACTGGTCATCAGACTAGTAACTGCCATGGGGTATTGCACATTTGCCCAGGGCTGATGTTAAAATGTAATGGCTGGTTTCTCAATGACTTTATGCCATTGTTATGCAAGCTAGGAGAACTGTGGTTTTCTTTCTTTAAAAGGTGTGTTTTGCTGTTGGAATCTGCAAGTGGGAATGCAACTTGTCTGAAGATAGCTGTTGCTATGTCTAGGTATTGCTCTACCCTAGCAGATTGTGGTTACTAAAATATCCATGACAAAATCCTGACATCAAAAAAAAGGAAATGTAAATCACCAAGACTGCATTAGAAAGGGATGGGGGTATAAATGGCATAGTTTATTCAGTTAGCCCCCCCCCCCTTACCCAACCATGCATGATGTAGGGGAAGAGGGAAATTTTCACCTCCCTGCAGTTGTTTTTATTGTTGTGTAAGTTAGACATTCCCTCGCATGTCCTCATCTGTCGCTAGCAAAATTTAAAGCTACATGTCCTGCAAACAACTCAAATTACTGTATTTGCAAGTCATTTTAGCCTGCCAGCTGAAGTTGGGCCTGGACAGTCGAGTTAACACTTACCTTGACTAACCTAGACCCAACAGAGAGATATGTATACACTTTTTAATTGTTGCAACAATGCTCATTATGTTTTACAGTGTTCTTGGTACATATACAATTATGCAAGATCATTTGAAATACATTTCTTTTCTCCTTGGCTATTCACATATTCATTACTGTGAGCCATATGAAGGATTTATGGCCCCAAGGTCCACAACATCTTTATTTGTCTTGAGATTATATACCGTAAAGAGAATTGAGCTACATGCAGGAAAATCAAGTAACTAAACCTATTAACTTCACAAATAATTATTACAGGAATACATTATCTGACCAGCTTGGGCATGCAAGCTTCCTCAGAGAAATCGAACAGCAGCTTGGAAAATACAAGAAGGCAAAGCACAAAAAATGGCCAATGCATCCTGGGAAAGGTTCAAAAGTTCAGCAAGTAACATAACTAATATTTAATATAATACCTGAGTATGTGCAAGAACCATATGCATATTTATAACGGCCCCTTTAAACAAGGTTACATGTATAAACATGAGGACCCTGAGAAATAAATAAGTTAGACAGAAAGAACATACAAAATAATGTAAATAAGCCAATGTAATTTCACCTTAAACAGTATTTTCATTAGAGCAATTCTGGTCTAAAGAGTTATAAAGAGTCCAAAGAGCAGTAAATGGGTTGCTGTATGATTGTGCTACATTCAGAACTTTGTAACAGAATTATTTTGATACGGCCCAATATTTACTGTTCCAGTAAAAAAAAAAAAAGATGTACAATAAAGAGTCTTTGGGGTAATGCACTTTTGCAATAAAAAGTGTCTGACTTTATGGTATCGAACAATTGTTTTTTTTAGAGAGTAAACCTAGTTACCTAGATGACACCAAACACTTTAAATCTCGCCAGATGTTTTTTTTACTGGTTAAAAAAGGCTAAAACCACCTTTTTGGTTTCCACTCCATATTATCCCCTTAAGGACCAGGGTGTTTTTTAATTTTGTACCCTTCATGACCGAGGCTGTTTTAACACGTTTGTGGTGCTTGTGTTTAGCTGCAATTGTTTCCTCTCCCATTTAGTGTATGAAGAAGGGTTTAATTCAGATACCATTTTTTTATCATATCATCTAAATTTCCTATAAAAAAAAACTAAATAAAGTATAATGAAAAATTGGAAAAAAAACCTCCCACTTTTATTTGAAAAATCTTTTACTGATCTACAAAAGCTAATTAAAAAAACAGCTAAATAGATTCAAAACACCCTAGAAGGGAGTGAGACAGGGTAGATAGGGATAAGGGAGAGGGGGTATATAGGAAGAAAGGAGGGTGGCAAGAATATTGAAATGAATAGTCAGAATGAGAGAGAGAGAATGAATGGATTAATGTGTGGATGCATTAATGAATATGTGTAAATAATTTGTGTGAAAGAATAAATGATTGTGTGAATGAAAGTGAGTGACTGTAAAAGTGTTTGTGTGAATCATAGGTGTATTATTGTATTTGTCAAAAAAGCAAAGATGGTACAGGTAGCGTGTTTAGGGGACAAAGATGGCACACGCTCAGCTGTTTGGGGACAAAGTTGACTCATGCTGGGCTGTTTGGCGACAAAGGCGGCACGCCCTATGTATGTGTAATTTGGGTGCTTGTCGAGTTCTATGTGGGCAATGTGGACGCCAGAGTTGGCTTTGGGGTGTGCGACCTGTGATCTATGCCTGTGATTTAGGGGGTTTTATCTATACCTTTAATGCTGAGTTTATATGTGAATTCCAATTGATCTATACTTGCAAAGCTGGGTTTTGTGTCGTTCTGTGGATCTGTATCTGCTATGTTTTCGTACATTATTTATGCTTACCTGCAAATATAGGATTTGTATGTGCTATTCAGTTGATCAATACCTGGAGTGCTGTACCTTCAGTGCTGAGTTTATATGTGATTTCCAGTTGATCTATACCTGCAATGCTGGGTTTGTGTGTTCTGTTGGTTTATACTTGCAATGCTATGTTTTCATACATCATTTATGTATACCTGCAAATACAATGGTTCTTTGTCTTATTCAGTTGCATGTGCTGTTTCCATGTGTTGTTTATTTGATCTATACCTGAACTACAGGGTGTAAGTAAAAGAGCAGTATGGTTTAGTGAATGAGGGAACGAAGGGATGATTACAGGGGAGAGGTCCTCTCAATGTCACGGTGCAGTCAGACTGACTCTCACTGTCTTCCTCTGATTTGCAGTCAGTGTGGCAAATATATTTTTTTTGGTGTGGTAGCGGAGGGAGTGATTGCATGCAAGGGAGCGTTGAACGGGGCCCAAGGAAATGCTTGGGTAGGGTCCAGTTTTTTCACTATAAAATATATTGGCAACAGGGTCTAATATTTATTTATATATTGGCAGCAGGGTTTAATATTTATATATATTGGGATATATCAGCAGCAGGGTATAATATTAGCAGGGGCTAATATTAATATATATCGGCAGCAGGGTGTAATATTTTTATATATCGGCAGCAGGGTCTAATATTTATATATATATTGGCAGCAGGGGCTAATATTAAAGAATGAAAAATAACTGCCGGTTCAGCTGTTATTTTGAAATCATATTTCAATCACTTCAAAAAGATAAGTATATATGATGTAGTTAAAATGCATGTACTTTGGTCCCTGGTCCCCCCATGTGCCCCCCCTAAATATGAAAGCTGGAGACGCCACTGCTAGACAACCCATGGTATTTGTAAATGCTGGTATGTTAACCATTTCCATGCACTTCTACCCCCGGCCTTGATCAAAATATGTGGTGGTATTTTTCACAGACTTCAGGTATGAATTTACCACTCCTGGTACAGTGGATATAAAAAGTCTACAACACCTCTGTTAAAATGTCAGGTTCTTGTTATGTTAAATTTTTGTCTTTTTGGGTAGGAGTCTATTAGCGTGGCACATCTTGATGTGTCAATATATGCCCACTCTTCTTTGCAAAAGCGCTCCAAATCTGTCAGATTGCGAGGACATATCCTGTGCACAGCCCTCTTCAGATCACCCCACAGATGTTCAATTGGATTCAGATCTGGGTTCTGGTTGGGCCATTCCAAAATGTTAATCTTCTTCTGATGAAGCCATGCTTTTGTGGATTTGGATGTGTGCTTTGGGCCGTTGTCGTGCTGAAAGGTGGACTTCCTCTTAATCTTCAGCTTCCTAACGCCTGAAGGTTTTGTGCCAAAAATGCCTGGTATTTGGAACTGTTCATAATTCAATTCACCCTGACTAAGACCCCAGTTCCAGCTAAAGAAAAACAGCCCAAAAGCATGATGCTGCCACCACCATGCTTAACTGTGGTTATGGTATTCTTTGGGTGAGTTGCAGTGTTGTTTTTGTGCCAAATATACCTTTTGGAATCATGGCCAAAAAGTTCAACCTTGGTTTCATCAGACCATAACACATTTTCCCACGTGCTTTTGTGGGACTTGATGTTTGTTTTTGCTAACTTCAGCCGGGCTTGGATGTTTTTCTTTGCAAGAAAAGGCTTCCGTCTTGCCACCCTACCCCATTCATATGAAGAATACGGGAGATGGTTGTCACATGTAGCACACAGCCAGTCCAGTACTTGCCAGAAACTCCTGCAGTTCCTTTAATGTTGCAGTAGGCTTCTTGTAAGCCTCCCTGACCAGTTTTCTTCTCGTCTTTTCATCAGTTTTGGAGGGACGTGCAGTTCGTTTTAATGTCTCTATTGTACCATATTGTCTCCACTTGATGATGATTGTCTTCACTGTGTTCCATGGTATATCTAACGCTTTGGAAATTCTTTTGTACCCTTCTCCTGACTGATATATTTCGACAATGAGGTCCCTCTGATGCTTTGGAAGCTCCCGGTGGACCATGGCTTCTGCTCTGAGATGCAACTAAGCAAATGTCAACTAAATCCTACTAGAACAGTTGAACTTTATTTGTGATTAGTCACTTTAAATGATGGCAGGTGTGTAATAACTATTTAACATGAGTGAATGTGATTTGTTAATTCTGAACACAGCCACAGCCCCAGTTAAAAGAGGGTGTGCACAGTTATGCGACCAGGTTATAATGGAAAAAGTTCTGACATGATTTATCTTTGTCTCATTCTTTAACATCACAGGAACCTGACATTTTAACAGGGGTGTGTAGACTTTTTTTTATCCATATCAACATGTGTTCAGCAACATCTCTTAAATACAACGATATCTCCCATGCACGGGTTTCTCTAGTTGTTTGGGGCTAAAAGGCCACATTTGGGAAGGGCATTTTTTTCCATTTTGGTCAGTCTGCGCCTATGCCCTATTTGGGACATATTTGAACCCAGCCACTCCAATTTACTCCATCAAACCATTCATTTATTTTTTAAAGTAGACACCCCTTGGGTATTTGAAATGCTAGTATTTTCATTCTTTTCATGTCAGGATTTTTAGGAATATACAGCGCTAATTTTAGCACTTGCTGATAAAAATAAGTTATTTTATTATATTTATGGACATATATAGGGTTGATTATCGCTTGAGATAGAGATTAGATTTTGCCAGCGTCGTAATGCTTATTTTCTGATACACAGAGGTCACTGCAAGCTCCTCCTGCCTTCCAAGATGAAGATGTTAATGCTATTCTTAGGACAGCCCATAAGTGTATATGCTTTAGAGGGTGAATCATTAGGATACTGCGGAATCCCCAAATATGCCTTTGTCTCATTCCCCAACCCCCAGCTACTGTATATAATATAAAGATATTGCCTTTACATTAGATGTTTTTTCACCTGTAAAAATTTGAGAACATTTTGTGATAAAGAATAAAATAAATGCAAATCTTTTGCCTAGGTGGACCCTTCTTCATTTCTGATCTTCCAGCTAATCCAACAAGATAAACCAATAATAATGGTAAAGCAATGATAAATCTTAATCAGGTAGTGTTCCTGTTAGTCTAAAATTCACTAATCAAAAACCAATGTACTTTATTGGTATTCTAAATATTCTGCATGTGCAACCTCCTTTAGTTTCTTTTGTCACCTGATGCTTAAACTAAGGAGATTGGACATCAGTACCGGTAATTATGACAGCAACAACAGATGTTTCCAAACTTTACCGTTGCGGTATAAAAAGGTCATATAGAAACAAAAGGGGAAAAGAGGCTTAGAGAGAAAAGAACAAAGCGTGTGGCACAGAGAAAGAAGAGTCAGACATTAAGATACAACGCCAGATAAAAATGCCACAGGGAAATAGATAGGGGATCAAGAGAATCCCATCGCTGCACACTGACCACAATTTAATTTCAGCTCTACATAAACCATTAAGTGCTCCATCCTTCCCTGTTGAGGTGCGCAGCCTGATTACACTCGTTGATCTGTACAGAAATATACACACACTGAATAGAAGATTTTTTTTCATCCCACGGCAATGGTGATCTATAAAGATACACAAGTACTAATTACTCCACTAGTAATTGCTCCCCAAATGTGGCTTAACTGTAAAAGTCCTTTGTCTTGTAGAGCTATGGAAAAGCAGGTGTTTACAATCCGAAAAGCTCCTGTGTACACAAACACTGGGCATGACGGCAGTTGTTCCCGTAAAAATACGGCAAACCCATTTGTAAATTTTGCCTTTTTTTGTGCTTTGGCACAACGTGTGGTGAAAACAGATCATTATAGGCACAATATCAAATAATAAAAACCCAGTGTTTTACAGGGAAGGATGAATCTGGAACATATCTGCATGTAGTCAGCTATTAAATGCAGCAGCACTTTAATGAATGGGCATGCCTGCCACTCAAAATGCTCCTGTGGGTACAAAGGTGGGTACAAATAAAAAGTATATATATACACATACACTGTATATCATACAAAAATTATATACTTAATGTGCTTAGTATATATAGCATGTACTTAATTTTGTCTCCAGACCTCTGCCAGCACTGTCATTGTACCTGGAGACCTGGATTTGGTTTTTACCGACTATGGTGACTTTGTTACCCATTTCTGTGCACTTTTTTTTTAAAATAATTATTGTTTTGCACTTTAGGCAATGGGCCCCATCCTCTACTTCCCATTCTAGTAAGCACAAGCTCACTTAACCGACCAAGTTCATTCCTTGGTTTCAAGGCATATTTTAAATACTACAATTTTATTTTACATAATAAACATGCAGACCACATATTTAAGTGACTGATAATAGTACATAGCAGATGAAGAAGAAATAGTATTGGTCCCTCAAGAAGGAGCATCAATGATGGCGCTATATAAAACAATAATAATAGTTTCTCTAAAGGAATAGTCCATATGATTATTTAAATACATCTGATTTTGAATAAATAGATCCTAAATCTGTTGCATGCATTAAACCACTAAATCACAGGGGTAAAAAAGCAGGACACAATCTGACACTGTAAATATCAGGGACCTCTGTGAGGCAGCCGCTGGCTTTTATCTGGTGAAAGAGAAAAAAAGAAAGGCAATGTTCCTGGGTACATTTGTTTTAAAAGAAAACGTTGAAACATTATGCAAATATTCAAGATCAATTTGGAAAACTTTTGACTTCAAAATGCAGAAGAAGAAAGTATCACTATGCTCTACAGATTTACCATCCTCTGGGGGTAACAGCGACTAACGTGTTTGTTAGACTGAATTAGAGGCTTCTTTTGTCTTGGAATTGTGTCAAAGCCAATTAAAAACTGCGTGTGTAAACAAAATTAAGCATTATTCAAAAGATGTTACCATCTAGAACAGGTAAAACATTAAACACACAGCAGGATAGAATAGGTACCATTACATTAATATCCTTAGTTTATCTCCAAGGTACTGTATTTCTCAGAGCACTCCTCCAGCTCAGAACTTTGCATACATTTACAGCTCTCTTTCAGTAAGCTACATTGCAAATGCAAATGTATTTCAGCTGTTTCTTATTGGGGATGCTAATCTTTTTATCAAAATAAAAATAAATAAATAAATAAAAAATAAACTTTCTTATACACTCCATTGGAAATCTGCTGTCGTGCTTAATTATGGAAAAGCTCATTAATGTCATAAATTGATGGCTCAATCGAAGCCTACCTGCAGGTCCGGACTAGCCACCTGGCACACTAGGCATTCTCACCAAATCTGCTGCATGAGCATAAAGAGTATGGTCGCACATATTGAGCTGGCGACTGTACTTATCGCCAGCCACTGGCCTTTAAAGTACTAGGGCTGCCTGGTGGGTTTCTCAGATATTCAGTTATTTAAGCCAATGTCGTCTTTCAACAGGAGGAACATGGAGGGATTCATGTTGGCTGACTAGAAATGGAGGTCCTTCATGATCCCATATTCGACCCAGCTTTCAAAGGACTTTTCCCTGAGCTTAGAAAGGACCCTGGGTTCCATGGGGTTTTTTGTACTCAGTCGGAGTGTAACATTAAACTATCAAGTCGCATAGTTACCAAACAAGGTTGGATTCATAATCCCCCAAAGATTGCTAAGTAAGTGATTAAAAAAAAACCTGTCCCAGTCTTTATGCTTACGTTGGAATAAAAGTGAGAAAATCCTACTGCACAGAAAGGGAAAATAGTATACACGTATGTCTTTATGGACATGTATCAGACTATATAACAGAAAACTACCAAGCATTATGGTCTGAAAAATAACCTTGATATCCAATAAATATATGTAGACATTAGAGACTGACACATTTGCCAAGCCTGTCAAAGCGTGTCGACATATTACCATTACACCTCTCTGTCCTTCTCATTTCCCTTTAACCTCCTAATAGACTGTAAGCTTGCAAGAGAACGTCACTCTTCTCCTTGAGTACCAGTATGACTTAAAGTTTGTTGTCAGCTTTAAAGTTATTGTTCATTTTCACTCTCCCCCTAATGTAATAGCACTATGGAATAGGCTGGCGCTCTATAAATAAATTAATGTAATAAGAGGTGTAAAATTTGTAAATCACCTGATACTACTCTGTATAAGTATAATACATTTATCAACATGCTGAGTAAATTATAGGTTTGTTTAACCTTTTGGGGCGGTTTTATTAGATTAGTGAATTTTAATGCTCGGTCACCCAAGTCCTGCTCACTTTCAGCTATGTACACATACCTTCTCTCTCTTGCTTGAGACAAGTACTTAGCTCTTGCATGGTTGCCTTGTCTGACGAAGCCTGTACTTTTAGCTGGTCTAGTTCCTCTTCCAAGTTGATTCTGTAAAATTTCAGATAACCTTTGTTAGAACTACAAAAGTCTGACATATAAACAGCAAGGCTCATACTCTGCAGAGGCTGACTTTAGGCAAACTGTTTGTCATTTTATACAAATACGCTGCTAGCATTACCAAGTTAGAATAGTGTTGAAATTATATATATATATATATTTATTTACAATCTCTAAATCAGCGCACTCACATCAAATAGGTTATATACTCTCATGACTGTAGTTAAAGCTACTTAAAAACACCTTTCTAAGATGACAGAATTGGAGTTTTAGTCACATTATATGGCCATATTATGCTAAGCCCACCACTACGCCAAAGTACTCCAATGTAGGTGGGTCCTAACGCTAAATACAGTTGCTTATATGGAGCTAAATCTTTGCAAGTACATTACTTACCAGGAGCCAGTCATGAGAGTTTATAACCTATTTGATGTGAGTGCGCTGATTTAGAGATTATGTATGATTTTAGTCTTCAGCAGCACCCCTTATAATTAATGCTAGTTCAGGTGAGTGCTTCCTTTTTGTATTTGTTTATATATATATATAGTATATATATATTATAATATTCTGCAATCTATGGTTGGTGCTGCACTTATAGATCTTTTCATATATATATATATATATATTATATATATATTATATTTAGTATTATAATTATATATAGTATAGTAGTATTGCAATCCTAATGTTGGTGCTCAGCTTATAGAACTTTCTTATTTGTTTATTCAAACTAGAGGTTGTGGGACAGAGTATGTTCGGGTTTTTCAGCTGTGTAATCCCTGGTAGAGTCTTAAGATCTTCATAGAATTCTGAGTTCTAACCAGACAGTCATCCATGTTTAATACAATAGATCAATACATTTTCAACAATGGTTTTCATGTTACCTCTTGCACAATTTTAGATGAGTTGTACAGATCATCGGTGTCAGTTTCTCACTTGATTTAATGTTCACATAACATCTATTATACTCTATATGACAATACAGGAATGTAACTAGATGGCTGCCCATTACCTGAAACACCATGTTTTAAAAAAAAACTGTTTCTTTTTCACTTTGAATCTCTTATTCCAACATTTCCATGGAAATAAATAGTACAACCGACGAGCTTACACAACAAGCATGCAACCCATTGTAGTTACCATTTCATTAGTCAAATCATAAAACAGTAGCCTTTTCATAGCCATTCATGCTTGCGATTGCTCCTCACCACTTATTTTTACAAAATATTCTGATAATGTTATTTTAAGTGTACAATGGCTAAAGAATCAAAGTTATATGTTAAATATAAAATATTTGATGTCAAATCCCTTCTTAGGAATTCTAAGCAACTGATCTCAATGTTTTACTTTTACTTTTTACTGATGAGCAGAAACAATGATTAGCATACCTGGGGACTCTCAGGATGTTACACTGAGCTCAGGTGAAATACACATTTTTCTGGAATTGATTCCTTCCTATTTTACACTGCTGTGATTAGAGACTTTTAATTGGGATTTTTGTATTTTGTGGTTAATACCCCTGGTTGAATTCAGGAGACTCAATTAAGTATATCTTTAAATAATGGCATGTCAAGGTTTACATGACTCTTGCATGAGTTTCAAGAGCCTCAAGGGAATTTGGAAAGTTCCCAGGTATGATCTCTAGGTCTGGTCAGCATGTCCTTTACACTGAATCTGAATATGTCAAATAATTATCTACACCCTTTAGTATATAGAAGCTGTTATTCTGTCTCATGTTTATACATAAGTCATATCTGTAAGGGTTTTCAATGTGTATTCCATATCCTGTGTAGTTTTTAAGAAACAACACTAGATAAACATGGCAGTTTGGTGCTGTCGCCCATATACAAAGAAGTTTGGAATGGTAAGGGTTAAATAGGGTATGTCTAAACTCAAGAGCTTCACAAAAGCACACTAAAAAAATCACAATGTAATATAAAAATTATACTGAAGGCCACATGGTGTGTAAAGAAGATAATACTACACATAACAGAAAAATATGACTTGTTAAGGGAATATTCTAATATTTCTTTATAACACCCCTATACAAGACAGAATAAATATACATGGCTCTCCACAAGCTCCACGCATTATAAATAATCCAGCAGGCAAACATGTTGGCTAGAAATATGCGCTTGGGATATTACCCTTAGTCACAAAGAAATGTATCTTGGAATTCTAATATTTCACTAATTCTTGCTTTTTATTACTCTGTGTAACCTGGGTTTTTTACATTAACTGTTAATATAAAATGTATGCAAATATCATTATGCATGTGGCAATTATTCTGGCTAGAAAGGAAAAAGGCAATTTTGATAATCTATATGAACTCTTTATCTTGTGTAATAATAATACATACTGATTTTCAGATGTCTCTTAAAGGGTATAGCTGAAACCATTTATTACAGAATTACAATGTTTCCCTTTTATCCTCCTCTGTAGTGTATTAAAAGATCTGTTTCTTAGGTTTTTAGGATTTCGATAATTAGTCCTAAATCACTTATTTTGCAGACTCCACTGTCAAGATACAATTCTTTTTTTACTTCTTTACTCAATGTGCTAATTTTTAATGCTTAACAATATAATGCATATAACCGCATGGAGATAACACAACAAGTTACATCAGAGTGTCCAGCATACTGAGAACTGTAGTGCCACCACAAGTAGATAACAAAGTATCATACCATAACACTACTTAATGACACATACATGTCTTACATTGCACATATTGGAGTCTCAGATTGTGGAAGCTTGTACTAGTACCCATAAATGCTTTTTCATGATAATTATTCCAGCAGTAACTTCCCACACAAGAAAATGTACTTTGTGGGAGGGTGCTCCTCTTTGGTGGCCCAACGGTGTGGCTGTTGAGATCTGTGCGAGGGAGCGTTGCTGGAATGAGTGTAACATTTGTATAAGTAATTAATGGTATGGTATGCCTTTTTTTGCAGATGATACAAAGTTCTGCAACAGGGTGAACATTCCCAGCTCAAATGGTGTATGATTTAAGTAAATTAGAAGAATGGTCAAGAGTGTGGTAGCTGCAGTTTAATGTTGATAAATGTAAATTAATGCACTTGGGACATAAAAATCATAAAGGCAGAATATAGCATTGGTGGCATTGTTCAGAGGAGAACTGGTAAGTGGTTTGCAGGACACAAATTATCAAGAAAGGATAAAGGAAACCAATAATTATCTTAATATATAGATAGCTTGTTGCAAAGGAGAGATATAGGGAATGCAATAGAAATATTTTAATATTTAAAGGGATTTAACAAAGTACAGGAGGCAAATTTATTTGAAAGAAGGAGCAATGTTAGAACAAGGATTTATGGTCTAAAATCAGAGAGTCAGAGGCTTAGATGTAACGTAAGGAACTTCTACTGTAGTGAGCTGGTGGTAGATAAATGGATCAGTTCCCAAGCAGAAGAGGTGGAGGCTAATACAACTAGGGAATTTAAACTATAGGACCAGAGCAAAGACTGATAGGGGTTTAAACCCCTTAAATCATGAAAAATGGAATGGTTCTTATCTGCCGTCAAATTCTATGTTTTGTGTTTCTATGTAACTTTGGTTGTATGTACTGTCAGGTATACAATCAGTGTCAAGCTAAACAGATATTTTAAATTAGGTGTTATATGACCGAATAAATATAATGTTCCTTGTGCCCTTTTACTCGCGACCAAAATCAAATCATGCCTTTTTGTTTGATATGCATCTTGCCTTCTTATTGGATTGGGGAGATAAGGTGAGACAGCACATGCCTTGGGAAAAGTACAACCTAACTGATAATAAAAAAACAAATCTAAGAATATATATAGTATATAAGATACAAGCATATTTTGATTACATGCGAGATTTGGTATGCACACAGTGTAGTGAAAATGCAGATTATGTAATTTATAGCCACGTTTGTTAAATATTTTGAAGAATACAAAATTATGTAAATGCTGATCAAAATATTTTTGAAAACCGTAAAAACCAGTTGACCTTACCCTCTTCAATCAACCAGCAATCAATGTTCTTTCTTAATTAACACATTCATTTGTAACACATTTTAACAAGCAGAAGCACAAGGTCACAGAATTGCTGAGGTTTTTCCCCAGGAGAACTGGCACATGGGTGCTATGGTTCCATATCAGCTAGAGGGATATCTCTTGAGAGTGCCTGTAATTTGTTTATGGACTATGTAACCATGGCCAACTTATTCAGTAATTTGAAAAATTTGGAAATTTGTCCTGACCTGACATGAATTAATAAATTACTCATAGCAGTGTTTAAATATAAATTTGACTGCAACATGCTTAGCTTTCAACATTCTTGATCATCAAGCTTTTAAGAATATTACACCACCTTAACCCCATTTTCAGCAATGCTAGACGCTTAGGGTAGAGGTGAATAGAATATACTCCTCACGGTTACAGACCTAACCTCAAACACTTAGAACATCAGCATAGGATCTGAAATTATCCTTGGTTAGATGGACTGCAATGGCCCTGATTTATGAAGTTCTTTTAGAAAAATAAACAGCGAAATAGTCTACTTGACATCTCTTGTATAATTGATACACGGTTGGCTGCTTTTCATGAGTCAGATTGGAATCCAAACTCAATTGCGCATATCAACAGGATTTGTAGTATCCTGTCTAGCAATACTGCAGAAAGGTTTTGGTTGTCAAAGTAAAATAGGAATAAGGAGTGTGAATATGTAACATAAACTTATTATTTCCGTGCATCAGACTGTCAGTGGCTAATGGAAAAGCAGCTGGAGCTTACATTTTGATTCAATAGTTAAAATAAGGGTTTTGCAATGATCGCACGAAAATAAACTTACTTTCATATTTGGAATGTACAACTTCTTTGGAAAAGCTCAAGTCAATGTATATCGCTATAGGCTTTCAGTAATACAATTATTTGCTTTTTTTATTGTATGTTTCATGGTTGTATATTTCTCATGTACAACATGTATGGGAGGAGTGGGAGGCAGTCATTTTTTTACAGAGGAAGGTCAAAATCCTAGAAGAAATGCTATCTAAATTATGCATAGGGCCACAATGTGTACTAAATAAAGGTCACACACCTAGGAATTAACAAGCTTCTTGTTTTGATATAAAAATAGTAAAAAAAAAAAAATTTCAAGTAGGGAAGAAATTTTTTATTTTTTTTATCTGAATAAAATATGCTCATGTATACAATAGTGGAACTAATGTCTGCCTCTTTATGCACCTTACATTTGCAGCTATGGCGATTCTTTTAGCTTTAGGTGGTCTGTGCATTTCAGAACCACTTGTGAATAAGCCAAGGTCCAGTTCAGTTAAAATAGCAAATATCTCTTGGTAGACACTGGAACAGGAAGAGTCAACCTGGTAACACCAACAACAGGCTCAAAAGTAGTACAATGTCAATCACCTATTTCTTTAGAGTAAATACAACAGAGTAAATACAACAAAACTATTCATTATTAAATAATTAATAAAAGTTACATAAATCATCAATAAAAATTAAGTAGGGGTCTCCAGGACCAGGGAGATTGGGGTAATATAAATAACCTGAAGGGTATAGTCCCCAATTATACACCCACATTATTAATAAAAATACCCAGAGGCACAGACCACATCCCATCTATCGGGAGAGGATCTGATTACTTTTATTTGTTTGCACCAGGTTTTGTATTTTTAAGGATCGGGGTTGCTTTTTATTAATTTTAGATTGGGTGAGGACTATACCCACCATAAGATGATTATTTTACCCTCCTGCACCATCATATAGCGGTAGGAGAAGGCAAAGGCAATCATTGGGATTTACTAACAAGTAACATAGTAAGAAATCAGCACACACCCAGCGCACCCAGCAAATACTATTCCAAAGCATCTATCGGAGGCATAAATATTGGGCATTTCGTCACACTATATGGCCATATATTTCTTAGCCTGTCATAAAGTATGACAGAATCACCACTATTTATGCCTCAGATAGGTGCTTTTAAATAGTATTTGCTGGGTGTGCACTGATTTCTTGCTTTGTTTTGTGTGCATGTTAGTCATTTCAGCAGCACCTCGGAATCTGAATTTATGCTTTTTTAGGTTGTGCTTAACTTTCTGTATTTTCTGTAATCACTAACAACATGATAGTTCTTTTGCAAGCGTTAGCAACAGCGGGCACCTCGTCGAGTCTAGTCATCAAGTACAATTCAGCACAAAAATCAATGAAAGGCTTATAAAGCCTGGTAAACAAGCAGAAGGAGAAGGTGAATCCCGTCTACAAGCAAACAGGTCCTTAGTATGCAGCCTATATTCAAAGGACCAAAAAGAATTGAGAGCATTGGTTTCCTAAAAAGGGAATCAGCCTTCCAATAACCCACAAAACCACCCAAAGCTGCTAAAGGGAGAATTTCAGGGTAAGTGTGGAAATTGTATTTGAAGTCAGTCACTTTGGCAGCATGACAGAAGCTCTATGTGCGCATTGTGACGTGATCTGTCTGACCTATCAAATATAGTACACCTGCACGACCAGGCTATTTCCTTAAGGCATGTTGTAAATGATGCACATTTCAGTCTAAAACAGTATTGGATACATTAAGTTATATCAGCATACATATGGACTTAAATAGCATCCTTTTCATGTACTTTATACACAACGCAAGAAAGCAGCTATATGTCAGTGGGTAGTCCTGCTGATGGTGGTAGGCAGTCCTGCTGACGTTGTTGGATAGTCCTGTGACATTGGTGGGCATTCCCACCTATGTCGGTGGGTGTTCCCGTTGATGTCGGGTGCGTTCCTGTTGATGTCAGTGGGTGTTCCGCTCCTGCAACACGGAGGATCCCTACGTATGTTCCTATGTCATCAACAGTAAAAAAACTACCGTAATTGGCATCCTCTCTCCAATAGCAAAGACTAGACATCCAGTACTGCAAATTGTATGCCCGTATTTTTGTATAATTCATTACTGTTTGAAAGTGGTCACAAGATAGAACATCGTTAGTTCTTTTAGACAATATATATCTTTTTTCAATACTGCCTAAATGTTTGTTTTTGTGTGTTTTTATACATAGATGTTGTTCCTATGTTCAAGCAAAATACTTTCTAATGATAATGTCATCAGAGAGCTTTTTGTTTTGGTTTTTACTAATCGTAATGATTGTATGTTCATCTCAATATGAGAAACTTAAAATCCATAGAACATATTCAGGAAAAGGCAAAATATCAGTTCTATGAAAGTCATAATCAAGTTCACAGGATGATGCTTGCGTGTAATTATTAACATTTACAAAGATGCTTGTCACCCTCCAACAAATCAGCATGTTTGTACATATTCTCTGTAGGAATACTCATCAGCTCAGGACTTTGCTCACATACACAATACAAACAATACAGTGTAAACACACCTATAGAACATGTATATAGCACAATAAACAGAGAGAAGACATTCATACTACATTGTAAATATATGTACATGCTGATAGGTACAGAGGTTATCTTTTCACACTGATTACTATGTTAGAAGAAGCTTTAAAGTGGAGACCAGGGTAGTCCTTCAGACCTGTGGAACCCCAAAGACACTGGAGGTGATCTTCCCCTCCGTTTACCCCATCACTTTCCCCTGATTCCTGTCAATATATAACACTTTGAGAATAGCCTTGTCCTATGCGTTCCCATTCAATTCTCCACACACAATATTCATAATTACTTCTTTCACATATTCTTAGTGACATTTTCATCATATTTGATGGTTTGTGAATTCGTATTCCCCCCGCAGGAATAGCAAGATACATACTTCTATCACCAGCAATTTTGTATATGGATGATTGAACGGTGTGCTTTTTCTATTCTAAAGATTCATTATTTCCCTTGATGGGTGTACATTTTAACAATCTTCAGATAACACACAAAGAAAAGAGTAAAACCGTCAAATTGATGGAATAAATAAACAAGAAAAAAAACTATTTAAAATGCCCAGAATCATTTGCTACTAGTAGGTTGGTTTTTATTTATTATTTTATCGGAAGTTCTAGAATTGCCTATACCATTATCTTGGGAGAAGTATATTTTAACAGATGTCTTGTAAACAGAGGCAATCGTAAAGTACTCTTCAAAGAACATTATCATATAATTACTATGCATATATAACTACATTGGCATTGCTGGCACATGTTTCATAACAGTAGGGGGCTGACAAAAAAGACTAACTGTTTTAAACACTTATACGCTTCCTTCTACTTCATCAAATCCTTCACTGTGTAAAGCCTAGGCATACAATAATCTTACCATTCCACAAACTCAATTGCCCAGTACTAAATAACCCAAAATAGACGAATACAATGCTGTTCTTGTGCGGATTCTTCAAATATATCTCAGCACATAATCGTCTTTGAGTAACATTTTTATTCTAAAGTCATCAAGCTCTTGAGAAAGCTTTTCACACAAGGCTGACTCAAGGTGATTTATCATTCTAGGCAATGGCAGATTTTTTTTATATTATTGTCTGTATTCACAATCATATGACGGAAAACTCTTCTACTCTGAGGCCGTATGTTCACTGGAAAGACAGAGATGTTTAATGTTATGATTGTCATCATAACAGTATTAAAGGTAAATAAATATGGTACGCAAATCAGTAATATTCTGCGTACCCAAACAACCTGAAGGGGTTCAAGCATGTTTTGCAATAGCGTTGTTCAAAAATATATATATATACGTCTTACAAATGAGTGTATTAATGTTTGGATGTTAATAAAATTACAATGTATATTGTTTTACCTAGACAGCCCCTGAATAAAGAGTTAACTGGGGACTGGGCAGCCTTTGTAGTAAAGGCAGCTAATTGTGGCACTTACTTTCATGTCCAAGGCCACACCTTTTACCACCCTCCCAGAAATTGTCCAGAAAATGGTTAATTACAAGGCGATAACCATTGAGTTGAATATTATTTAGAACATAAAAGTATGGCAAAATAAAAAAAAACATAAAGCAATTCAATTACTGCTTACCTTTATCAATTGTATTCCAATGTATTTGGTAGAAGTAGCATTTTATAATTATTCCTCTTAGGGATACCCATTAATAATAATTCATTTTAAATTGTGCCCCATTTATGATTTCCCATGGATTTTTTATTTCTCTATTATGGTCATGTGACATATGTAGATTGCATTGATAAGCATAAAATAAAATGGCTGATATACCTAGTTTCGCTTGCTTATGGTGCTCGATAACTAGACTAATTAAGATGTTTTTAATACATCTTTTATTAGTGTGCTATGAAAGTAAACAAAACTACCCTCCTAAATTGTATTACATGTAGCGTGTTGGCAAGATCGTGATCTCCCCAACTAGCCCTGATCAGCGGGCGCCCGATGAGCAGGGCTGGTTGGGGAGATCACAACCTCCCTCTAACTAGCCCAACATTAGGGAGCTCGACGTCTGTCAGGGTTAGGATACAGATCCCCCGCAGCGGTACAGGGGACCTGCATCCTACTCTCCGATACACTCAGCCTCCCCTGTCGGCACTTTCTACAGGGGGAGTGCCGGCAGCGGCGATGCGCGTTAACCCCCGCTGCTGGCATGTCTGCTCGGTGTGCTTTAACAATCTCCCTTGCCTGGAATTCCCACGGCTGTGTATGCCTGTGTATGGGCAGTGTATGTGTATATGTGTGTGTTTGTAAACTGGTGTGTACGTGTATATGTGTGTAAAGGAAGGGTTGCGTGGGGGCAGTGTATGTCTATACATGTGTGTGTGGACAGGTATATGTTACGGAGAGCTGACCCACCCAATCCAAGCAGGCTTTGTATACAACAATCAGCCAATCACAGTAAGGTACATTGCTTGCCGTGATTGGCTGGTTATACGCCCAGTCGTCTTATATGCCGGAATATACGGTAATTATTATTTTGCTTCATTTTTCATTCTGCTGAACATAAAACTAAGCATATCAAAAAAGTGGCACTATTTGTTGGATTACATGTCAACTAAGTGTATAGTTTAAGATGGAGATTTAGGTTACATATTCTTAATTTTAATTTGTCTAAAGCAAGCAATTCCTTATTGGAACGGGCAAAATGTTAGCTCCTTTCTTTAACTCCAGCAGAAGCAATGAAAAGTTTAAAAAAATGGTAAAAAATAGTTAAAATTTTGATTTTAAACTTAGAATGTTATGGAAAAGACACATATACTTAAATTCTTGTTGTTGGGCAATACCAATTAATTTAAATTGAAAAACATGGAGTCCCAGTGTTTACTAAACCACATAGATCTGCATAGAAATGTGTTCTCTGGCTGACCTATTCAAATATAGTAAGCTTGCAGAACAGGCTATTACCCTAGAAGTTGTTGTAAATAATGTACATTCCATAACAGTCTCCAAAAATTGTAATTTCCATTTAAATTATTCACAAACAATGCAACACTGAGAAATCATCCTTAGAATTATTCAGTTGATGGCCTAATGAGCAGCCAATATGCGGCTATGAGATGTCAGTCTAAAGAAGTAGTAGATATATTAGGGCATGCCAGCATAAATATTATCTTATTTGTAGATTATACATAATAGAAGAATGTATCTAACTATATAATATGTATACTTCATACTCCTTACCTAAGTAAAGTGTATTTACCATACTCTGATTAACTAATTAAGATTTGGTAGCAAGTCCTCACTTAAAATCACTGATTGGTACATGGAACCTACGACTTTAAGTGAAAAGACGTATAACGAAACAGGGGAGAGGATGTTTCTGTAAACTCCGCCCCTTTTGCGCTGATAGGCCTAATTTTCGGGCACACGGACCAAGAAAGAAGACATTATGTAAGTAGAAAGAAGAGCAAGAACATCCAAGATCAGAAGCCAAGCGGTGTTGTATATTGTATGATTGCATTTTATATATTGTATGATTGCTATATTTTCCTACTGGCACCTATAATTTTTTATGCCGCATTTACGTGCATACCTCCCTGCTTTATTAAAAAAATAATAATAAAGTATTTTGTCTGGTTTCAAAATTACACATATTATTTTTATATCCAGACAGTTATAAAGATATATATTTAACTATTTTAAACATTAAAAGACTCTACCAATTAGTCTTAATTTTAAACAGTAAAAGACTAGATTAATAATAGCGGTACCAGTTCAACTCCACATTCAAAATCTTATTTTTCTTTCTTGTTATACCAATAATATCTTGACAATATAAAGTGGTGTGATGTAGAATGAATTGTAAAAGATGGAATTAAGGAGGGTCACAAGTAGGGTCAAGGATTCAGAGTCACTTGGAATAATTGTGTGATAACATTATATGATACAACATCAGTAAGATAATATATTCCATCCTTTGTCCATCTCAACAGTTCTTTTTAGACCGGCTCATATAAATGTGAACATGAAAACAACTTGAGACGGTATAACAGGTGAGAATTATAATATCTAATACACTAATCAGCGGGGTTTTGCTAGCTATGTCAATGACTTTTTTCATCTTATTTCACGAATCTGCCCATGGGACGTCAGAACAGTTTTCAGTCTTGCTAACAAAAAAATACTTCTCCATCATATTGTACTGTCAACTTTATCTTAAAGAATGATAATACAGCTAATACAGGGTTTTTATGTAGCTCTTTATTCTATCATTTTGCAACATACCTTTAGCAAAAATAAAGTAATATCTTAGGCTATGATAAGTATAAATGTCAGGCTTTAAAGATGTATACATAAGATTAGACAGGTTTAGTACATTCCCATACTATGCATAAAAGGCTCCTGTATTTTCTATAATTTTTAATATGATTTCAAGGAGGTGCTAGTACTTTATCTTCGTAAAGGAATACAATAAATGCGTGTGATAAATATACAAAAAAAAAACAACAAATTAAATCCAATATAATTAGCCCTATGGACGTTTCACCATAGTTATCCCTACAGTACCATCAGGGGATTTCTAAGAAATATTAACCTGGTAGTGAACAAGATATGTAGGGTCATGTTCCAGATAGTGAATAGATACACAGGAGGAATTACACAGGACTGTTGAACAGGAGTCTGCACCTGAGGTTGTAGGGCCTGTAGCTGCAGCTCTGCATGACTAATTAGCAACCACTAGGGATACAACTATACTTTGTCCAGATCGAGGTTAATGAGGGACAAATTGTTTTTTTTTTTCATGTGATCTACGTGTTGATCTCTATTTCAGTGCTATATTAATACATTTTACATTTGATCAGATAGGGTTCTTTTTTTCATATAGTTTATTTCTATTATGTCAGTTCATAGTGTCTGGTATATTGTATACTTGTACGACTTTATGCACAAACAATCAGTTAGAATGTATAGTTCCAGTTTTCTTTGTTAGATACTCTTTATTTGAATCATGTCTCCAAGCTCTTGGCGTGTTGCCTCAAGAGATATCCTTATGGATGTGTACTTGTGGATTTGTATTGATATATGTTAGAATTATATTTCTGTACATATGCCAATGTTCGCCATGTCATTAAGTGTCTTTGCAATTTAACGTCACTCATTCCCTAAATCATTCAAAGACCAGTCCAAATGCAAGGTTGTAAAATCTCACCATAACAATCAAAAGAATATCCCAGCACACTAGACTATTTCATTGGTTGCTATGATGAGAACATCACTTTTCAGGTATTTTACCAGAATTATTCTTTATACGTAATCAACTGAGTGCATTTAAGTTGTATAAAATTCTAAATGTTGGTCCTACAATCAATACTAACATAGTTGTATTTTTTCTATTTATTGCCCTTTGTCTCAACTAAACCAAACATTTTAGCTGAAACATGGAGAAGTCCATGACTACATTTCTGACCCAGGTGCAACATTTTGAAGGAAAGGACTTGGTGGCAACCATAGGCCCCATTGAGTCAGATATGATTTAGAGCTTAAAAGTGCTATTCCAAAAGCAAAACATAATGCAAAATAAACTTAATACGAATAGATGTTTAGAAGCATATAGATTTCATTTTTATTGGAACATATTGTGTTTTAAAAAAATTATATATTATATATAAATAGTTCCTAAAATAAATAAATAGAGGACCGATGATGTTCTTTTACAGTTTTGTATTTACATATAAACAGATGACTTACATAGTAATAAAGTCTGTATTTAGCCCTGACCAACGATGTTCCATATGTGTTATGATGATATGCAAAGGGATTGTTTTTTTCCTTAAACACAGAAAACCTTTCATTTATTTTTATTTAAACAGTGCCGTTTCAGGAACCATTTATTCACAAACTTTTCACCTGCTTTTCAAAGACCACAATCTGGTAATGAGTAAAATATGGAAATTAAGACACAAAAACTGTATTGACAAGAATATGTTGAAAGCAAATTATGTACCATTTGCAGTAACAAACGTTAATTGAGCAGATGACAAATTAAATTTAGACATCTCTGCTGGATAATGCTTATTGTTGACTAGGACTCAAGCTGCTAAACTATTTCTTGTAAACAATGTTTCAAATAAAAACATACTGCACTTTGCATTTCCGCATACAGTTCCTCTGCCTTAACAATTAATAGTGCAGTCACACATACTTATTATTTTTTATTGATTTTATATAGCGTTGTCATGTTCTGCAGCACTGTACAGTGGGGGAAACGAAATGAAAGCTTTTAATGGTTCTTCCTTTTCCCACTTTTCACTCAGAAAATAATAATCCATGCAGTGACTTGCCTGTATCTTTGGAGGAACATTATAAACTGTAACAAGCAAATCAACCCTATAGTCATATACATAGTCCAATAACTATTCCAATTACTATATATAATATACATTATTTGACTGAAAATATGAAACACAAAGACAGAATTGGTATAGTCTACTTGGATGTAATTATTCCCCCTCTGCTCCCTACAGGCCCTCTCTGCTCTGTTACACCCTCTGCTCTGACTTGCCCCTTCCAGCTCACTCTGCTCTGACCCAACCCCATCAGCTCCCTTCTGATCCTCCTTGCCCTCTCTGCTCTTTCCCAACCCCTCCGCTCTGACCTTCCAGCTCCAGCATCCCTCTCCTCTGACCTATCCCTTGCCACTCCTTTCTGCTATTGAATAATTAAAGTGTTGTCACATTGATTTAATTAACTTTATTTTAACTATTTCATTTTTACTTATTATCTGGATCTATTCTTAAAAGCAGTTCTGTGTCAATGGTGTCTGTCTCGTTTCTGTACAGTGGGTGCATCTGGCAGTGAGAAGCATGACTACAATAAAATGTAACAAAAGTAAAATTGATAAAATTAAGGTAAAGAGAATATAGGTGAGTTGAAGAGGGGAGGGACGATGGGAGATTAGGAAGGAAGAGGGGAGGGAGGATGACATCATAAGAAAGGAGAAAGAGATTGAAAGAGGAGGGGAAGGAAGAAAGAGGGGAGAGAGGGTGGAGAGAGAAAGCAAATGGTAGAGAGAGGGAGAGCAAATGGGAGTGAAAGAGAGAAATTTAAAAAAAATGGAAAGCGATCCATCAAAAGAAAACAGACAGAGGTGTGAGACAGAGTGAAAATGGGACAGAGATTTTTGGCCATATCAGTTCAAGCACAGGCATATACACTAGTGTATAAGATACATCATCCAACTAATTTTAGTAAACACAAAATGCTGCTTTTAATTGACCACTTCATTCATTGAAGGAAAAGAGTTAATCAAACTTTATATTACTCCTGTGAAAAAATAATTGCCCCTCTAAACCTAATAACTAGTTGTGCCACCCTTGGCAGCAACAACTGCAATCAAACATTTACAATATTTGGCAATGAGTCAATAACATTACTATGGAGGATTTTTGGCCCACTTTTTTTGGCAGAATTGTTTTCATTCAGTCACATTAGAGGGATTCGAGCATAAACTGCTTTTTTAAGGTCATGCCACAGCATCTCAATCAAATTCAAGTCAGATCTTTGACTAGGACACTCCAAAACTTTATAGTAGGTATTCTGGTAGGTGGCCTTCTTCTAGCATCTACCAAACCTAGATTCATCCATCAGCCTTCCAGATGCATGATTCATCACTCCAGAATGATCTTCAGCTTGTGTCCACCTGCTTGGCCACAGAATTCCATTTCACGAAGCTCCCAACACATAGTGCTTCAGCATACCAAGACATTTTGAACAATGCTATCCTTTCAGCTTTGTGGGACCAATTTAGCGAAGACCCTTTCCTATTACACAGTGACTGTGCCCCAGTGCACAAAGCAAGGTCCATAAAGACATGGTTGGATGAGTTTGGTGTAGAAGAACTTGACTGGTCAGCACAGAACCCGGACCTCAACCACATCAAACACCTTTGGGATGAACTGGAATGGAAATTAGCAAGCCAGGAATCTTGCCTAACATCAGTGCCTGACCACACAAATGCTCTACTAGATGAATGGACACAAATTCCCACAGAAACACTCCAAAATCTTGTGAAAAGTGGGAGCTGGGGTGACAAACTATGTGTTTAGAATACGATGTCATAAAAGTCCCTGTTGGTGTAATGGTCCAGTGCCAGATGTGTGTAAATGTGTGTGTATATATATATATATATATAAAATTTCTATACTACAATCACTTAATGTGCTGATCTGATAAACCCCTTAGATAGTTGCGAAACGTCTTCTCAATATATATCAATTCACAAAAGGCTTGTATATTGTTCCCATCTCATCCGGCACACTAGGGAAATGCCTAGTGGGTCAGTGGATGGTAAGCCCACATATTTATTGATACTAATCAAATCAAATCCAACATTTTGCGGCTGGATAAATGTGCCCGCACAATGCATGAGTTTAAATATCTAAGTGTATGCCATGCATATATTGCCAGGGGCCACACTTTAGTTGTCATCCCCATTCCAGCTCCGTTGACCAGTAATGGTTCATTGCCGAGGAAATCTACATATGGTCTTGCAAATACTATCAAGAAATATGTAATGTGTAATCTCAGATATCAGACTCTTTGAGATAAGTGCTATTTCTATCCTGCTGTATGAAATCTTTCATTTTCATAAGCTACTTATTTCGTAGCAGGGTAACCCAGTGATGCTACTTAGTTTGACAAAAGAAAAAGTGAAACCAAAACAAATTGCCAGGTCTTCGTAAAGGTTTGTGTGGAGTGTATATTTGCTTGGAAGATTACAAATTTTGTAGGAACTAATCCTTTATTTCTGCTTTTGCAAATAATAATTTCTCTAATAAAAAAGAACCATGTAAGTGACACAAAATATTTAAGGTTCAAAGTAACTTTGCAAAATATACCTAACGGTAAATTGCTTTAACTAAATGTTTTCGTTAGAGCTATTAGTTTGATAATCCTCATCTTTCAAAGATTACTCCCATGTAGAAGCAGTGCTTGTCTGACACACCTTTGGCAAGTTACCTTATTCAATTGAGCATCACTTCGGACTACTCCTCTGCCGCCCCCCATCAAAAAAAAAAAGGAAAAAAATCTTGTAACAAAACTTCCCTTCCTCACTATCTATCCCCCTTTTTCACTATCTATCACCTCTGCCCCTTCTCAGTGCTCTCCCCCTCTGCCCCTTCTCACTATCTACCACCTCTGCCCCTTCTCACTGCCTTCCCCCCTCTGCCCCTTCTCACTGCCTCCCCCCCTCTGTCCCTTCTCACTGCCTTCCCCTCCACCCTCTGCCCCTTCTCACTGCCTTCCCTCTACTTCTCATTATCCTTACTTACCTTGTTGAGTCCTGCGGTGGGAGCGGGAGGCGTCCGTCTTCCTGCGGTGCGTGCTTCACAGCTGAGCGCTGGAATATTCCGGCGCTCAGCATGAAATGCCGGCACAGCGACGCTCGGCGCCCCTGGCCTGGCCAGGACATAAATTAAAACATTGGGTTTTTTTTGTTTTAACTTTATTTAACATCCTCCACATTAAATAAAGTTACAAAAAACGTTATTTAACACGGAGGATGTTAAATAAAGTTAAAAAACAAAACAAAAAACCCTGATGTTTTAATTTAAGTCCCGGGCAGGCGCCCCTGTTGCCATGGCGTCCTGTGTGGCCGGCCCTGACACTCACATAGTATTATTATTATTTGTGCCTATAAAGACAAATTACTTCTGGCTTGATGTCTTCAAAGTTAACTTTTTACTTCAGAGACCCATACATTCTCTGTAAAGCTCATCTGTTTAACCTTAATTGCCTTGGAGATTTACTGTAATTTAATATACCAGTAGTACGGAAAAGACTGTGCAACTGAGACAGAACTGATTAGAAGTTTTTGAGTAAGGAGCTTATGCTTGCCATTGGTAAATACTATAATTTGGCATCTGTGGGATACAAATTGTTTGAACTGATTCTGCAAATGTCAAAAGTAATTCTTCCAGTGTATGCATTTTTCTCTTATTTTAACATGTACTATTTGCCTTTTCATTAATAGCACAGCCACAATTTTATGAGGAAATTAGAATTCAGATAAGAGGTTTCATAAAGTAATAACCACTGTGTATTTCACAACTTCAATGTGTGGTGTGTGTCTGGAGGCAACTTTAAGCCTGGGGCAAATCCAGTCAAGTGACCTAATAACATAGTAGACAACATCCTCAATACATTTACATTTAGAAAGAAAGGAAAAAAACAGAATAAAAAATACATAAACGGAGCCCAAGAAGATGCAGCTAGAACAGGTGACCCCTTCCCAAAGCTCCAGTCACTGCAACAACAAAAGGACTTACTGTAAATACTTGTAGTAAAGCTTATGTAAAGCATGGTCTACTTGAATAAAAGTATTTTCTTGCCTCTTGTACTCAGAAAGTTAAACATTAGCTGACTGATTATCAATACAAAGTAAAGTTGATCTCAGACTAAAGTTCTATATAGCTAAAAGAAAGGGGTAAGTTTATAGTAAAAATAGAAAAACAGGACAAACAGGACAAGATTTGATGAATGAGGATGTGTTAATGGAAAAATAAATATTTCATGGAAGTATTTACTAGAACCCAGACAGCTGTAGATTAAACTGACAGGGTCTGGGCAAACTACTAATGGCTTTTATGGATTACAAAGAGATAAGTGAACATGAAAGTAAAAAAAAGCAATAACTGATAAGAGTATTTACTAAGAAACAAATGACTACAATGAAGTCAAGATTTAGACAGGTTCTCATAGGTATTAAGGATTACATGACTGTGCACCTTTAAGTGAATATATATTTAGAGGAAGAAGCCTTCAAGGGCCAATACAGAAAAAAAGCAAGATTATGCATGCTGAGTATAAAGTGAAATATAATATATATTTGTGGTAGGGGCAAAACTAGAATGAACATCTAGTGGGTCTGACAAATGCCCCCTTGTAGTAGGTAGGATAGGGGCCTACCTCTCTGAAAGGAGAAGGAAGAGCAATAGGAAAGAGAGAACATATGGAACATATGGACTGAGGGGAGCAGAAAGAGTGAACGGGGGGGCTGGAAAAGCACGAAAACAAAATGCCAAGAAGGAGAGGGTCCTGAAAAATATATATAAATACCCCTCCCACAAACATAGGCTGAAAACAGCCTTTGTATTTGGTGTAAGAGTAACACAAGAGCGTACGTCCAGTGGGTCTGAAATGTGCCTAGACCCTGAAAATGCCCCTTAGTAGGTAGCATAGGGGCCAAAGAAATGAACCAATGCTGAATGTAGTAGTAGAGTAGGATTTATTAATAAAAGCTGTGTTAACTGTGATATCATTTGTGAGGTCTTTAAATGTACTTCTCAACTCCTGTTCTGGGTTCGGCATGTGCGTTAATAATGGAAGGCCTATTCGGGTATGTATAATTTGATAGTTTTGGGGGAAGTTTTGAGATTTAGTATGGCAAAAGGTAGAACAGAATATAGGGCGAATTTTTTTTGTTTGGTTTGGTAAGCGCCCTTAAACCCCCACCCTGCACAAGACCCCTTCCCTCCCTCTGCACATGAAACGAGTAGAGCTGCTGAGCAGCTCTGTCTAAATAAGCCTCACTCCCTGCACAGCTGCGTCCCATACCGAGAATAGCAGATGAAAGGGAAATTAAAGTGCTTACCCAGTCTGAAGACTGTGGAGGGAGTGGATGCTGAGTAAGAATGTCAGGAGGCACAGAGAGAGACATCCGGGAAGGTGAGAGACCAGTGAGGTGCAGTGAAATGCTCAAAGAAGTGTGAATGAGATGCCCCAGCGAGAAGAAGTGTAAAAGAGACGCCCTGCGATCGCTAACAAAATGCTCTGCAAATGCTAACTGAAGGAGAAGGCCCCGAAAAATACCGGCTGAAATATAATATAATATATATATATATATATATATATATATATGTATATATATATTATACAGTATATATAGAAAATATTAGTAGGTGATTATGGATGCAATGAGTGACAAGAGCTGCTATGTATTGGATACATATGCAGTGTACTTCAATGTGCGTGATACATAAAACGTAAGTAGCCTGATGAGAATCAATTATTCTGTGAGAATTTAAAAGTAGTAGTTGTGCTTCAGTGTTTTGTGCAGAGCAACCAGCAGACATACTAAAAGAAATATCCTATTACTTCTAATAAAAAATGACACATCTAGTGCTACACTGGACCCAGCATTAGTCAGCTGTGCCCTGGGGAATGCATGACACAGGACCGCAGAGTTATAATAACCTGCACAGGGAATAATGATTAAATCCTGTCAATTCACAAGAAAAAAACTCTATATTTAGGAGAAAATACGCAGATTAAATAATGGACAGTGTTACATTTACTTATGTTTTTTTTATTTCTATTTAAAGGGTAATCATACAGGAAAATGAGCAGTTTTGTTTTTTCTTAGAAATACTGATTATTTTCTCCAATCTTTCAAGGCCAGCAGTACAGCTTGTATTAACGCATACACTCAATAAAGGATATATGTACATATCTGGGAACTCTCCGGGTTTGACCTGGAGATGGCCGGGTGAGCGCTGCTCCTCCGGTTCTCCAGGTCAAGACCCGAAACCTCTGGGTCGCGGGAGCTGGGTCTTGACACGCCCTGCTCCCCGCCCATTTTTCCCTTTAAATGGGGGTGTTTCCCGAACTCCCCTGGCGTCAGTGGGAACGCCGCTGACGTCAGCGGGAACTCCCCCCAACGTCAGTGGGACCGCCCGCTGACGTCAGTGTGCAGTCCTGGTTGCGTCCCGCAAGGGAAGGCTCCAGGTAGCCGGAGCCAAGAAGTGCCCAGGGATGTATATGTAGTTCTGGTAAAGGTTCTGGTAAAAGTTTATAGCATAAACTGACTGGACCTTTTCATTGGTTGCTATGTGATAAAACAAAGTTTCAAGCTTTGCACCAGAATCACACTTTGTAGGTAACCCCAAAGTCATCTGAGTCATTCCCGTAGTGGATGGATTAGTATGAGTTCTAAATAGACTGTAACATTCTACAAGGTGCTGTTCCACTATTTCCCTTTCCGGTGAGAGAACTGCTGGTGGTGCAATGAGGAAGGGGTTAACTCGTTTGTAGTAGGGTAGGTGTTTTCAGCACAATCTTTTGCCATTGCTGGTAAACACGGATTTCATGAAGTTACCAAGCTGATTAAACCACAACTTTAGAAAGTCAGCCTGCCGAGACAGCAGAGTCTGCTGACAAGGAAATAGAGATGGAACAGATTGCTCTGTGAAAAAAATACTGGATATTGCTTGTGACTGATGAATTTTAGGTTGAGTATGCTGCTTAGAGCCTGTGAGTAATGGAAGAAAACCTACAAAGCCACATGCTGTGACCTTTGAGAGTTTGCTTCTAATATACAAGTGTAGAAGGAAACTGCAGACCGGACAAGACAACTGTAATTTTCTCCAGTGACTTCATCATTTTAAAGAGACAGTGCTCCATTATTTATTGTCACAGCGAGGTTTTTTTTATCTTGTTACTTTGTAAATGTAGAGGGCTCAACCCATCTAGACATTATTTTGTCTACCAGTAAAATGGTGACCCGTGAGAATAATGCATGATACTATCAGAACTACACTCCTTCAAAATCAAAACTGATGTACTATTTATATATTTTATTATTAATGGGGAAATATTAGAGTCAACTGAATCAAAGCAACCTGCTGACTCAACTACACATAAGGACAGTTGGGTGTGAATCCTTTTTTTTTTTAATTTGTCTTTATTGAAAAATGTCTTTAAATACAAATAAAAAAGAAAAATAGGGTAAGTGCCATGGTGTATATCATTTCTCATTTACAGTACATATTGATTAGACAATCATTAAATAGATTTTTAAAAAAAACTTCAAAATGTACTCTTAAATCCAATTTCTTGACTATAATATCTCCAATGTAGTTATAGAGTTTAAATTCACCTACAGTTTCCCTATTTAACCCATTAAAATGATGGCATGTAACATAATGTCTTCAGTAGCAAGGTGCGCATCCATGCACACTGCTTCGCACTAGAGCTCAATAGTCAGAGACAGAATGGAGGGAAGGATGTTAAGAGGATTTCATTCATTTGTTATCTGCGATTGTTGTTTATAAACAATTGCAGTAAATTTGTGATTTTATTCATAAAAAAGCAAAGTTTAAGGTTTTTATGTATATTTTGGTATATTATCCCTTTTTTGTGGTGAATTAAAGTGCGAAGACACAGCAGAGGACAAAAATAGACTTCTCACACAGGAGGATGGTGGGTGGATCTAGAATTTTTTTTTTTACAAAATATCTTAATCTGCATTAGTAAGACATATATGATTGGCATTTTTAGATAAGCACATCCATTTAAATGCAATTAATGGTTGACATAGATAATCTACCAACATGTAAATATCAGAGAACAAGAAAATTCTATAAACCCATTGTTATCCCATTAAAGGGAGACTCCAGTGCCCCATGTAGCCACAATGAAAGTAATTTAAATTGAAAAAAATGAAAGCTTATACTTAGTTTAGGGAGAAGCTGCTGATCCAGAGCTGTAGAAAAATGCGTCCTCCATGGTCTGATGCTTTGTATAGTAAGAGAATGCATTCAATCATATTGCTGTTTGTGACCTCGTTTTCGAGGCTCCCTACAAATCAATGAATTTACTAAATTTCTGCAAATTTGCAATTCGTATGAATCCGAATGCAAGTCTAATTGCAAGCCTTATATTTTGTTTTTACAGACCAACAGAAACATTTAGTAAACACTAATCATGTAAACACTAATAAAGATAGAATGCATTAAATATGTGTTGTTTCTTGTTTTTGGACTTGTGGGAAGATTTGGGGGGATGCTGTTAGATAGCGGTTAGGACATATGTGAATGATGCCTGGGTTCTAGGCTCTGTCTGTCCTCAGAGGGAAGAATATAAGATATATTGTATTTGATAAACTTGAATTTACAAGAAAAGTGTCTAAATAAATATAAGCACTTTTAAGTTCCAATATATCACTTTCAAGAAGATTCAGAAGAAATCCAATTCATTTTGAATATCCCAAAGCACACATATGCTGTAGCCCCTGAATATTACTGTGTAGTTTGTGATATATCATATAGATTTGAGCAATCCTAAGGTGCTTTTCCTACTATTGAAATGTTAGAACTAAATCTTGTTTTTATGCAATCATTATAGGGAAATAATTGTGTCATTATTCCCATTCAATATTGATTGAGGTACTTGACAACAGCTAAAGTATTGAAAAAAAAATATCAGGTTGATTTGCTATAATTATCAATGTCATGGTTACAAAATTGTCAGACTGTAGATATGTATGCAATTAAAAATAATGTATAGCATTAATGTTGCACTGATTGCATTAATTGGATCTATCGCAGTCAACATGCATGCCTAGGATTGTCTGTGGACAAAGAGTCATTATTGAAGTGGATACAAGCAAGCTTCCCATCTTTGAGCTCCCTTACTATTGCTTGCGCTTGTTTGGATGCCAAGATCTGTTCAGCTCCACACTTTCACTATAAATGGAAGTGATGTTTCCCGAACATGACGTGGGTGATAGACTGTTACTCAAATGTGTAATTTCTCTAATAGACAAGTAACATCTTAATCATTGTATAGATTCTGACATTGGTTATTATTACCCATATGAAAATGCAACTGACTGATGACATATATAAACTATGTTTTTGAACAACTGGATTTAATAACAGATTTAATGCTTGACATGACTATGAGGCATGTGATAAACGATTACACACCATCTGCTGGTCTCGGGTGGAAGGCAGTGCCTGTACCTTGGAAGAACCAGTGTTCATTGTCAAACAATACAGCTTTTTACTGATGTCATCATAGTATTGTAGGGCATCAAATTAAATGTCAAGACAGAGAGGTGTTTGATTGAGTTTTGTCTACTACCAATTATAAAATTGTGTTATAGAAATAATCCAGGGCAACAGTAAAATAAATGAATAAGATTATAAGCAAAAAAGCAGATCAATACATAGTTATGGAACTGTCACATGTACTCTTTCATAAAAAAATATAGAAAATAATTAAAATATGACACATCAACTTACTGAAACCTCCTGAAGGCTTTTCCAAAAAACAGTACTGGACGGATGCCCATTCAGCTAGAAAACTATAGACGAATAGATGAAGAATACAAATATGTTTCGTTTTCCCTTTTATGAGTTTATTTGACTTAAGAAAAACAAAACAACCAAATTCAAGTTACTTACAAAATGTATTTATGCTGTTTACAAAGGTACAGAGAATATTTTACCAACAGACCTTGCTTTCTAGCTGGCATTTTATGCAAAATACCCAATCTCTAAAAAGCTTATATTCTTTGGAAGTCATCAACTTCTTAGTGTTTTCACAGCTCAGGGATATCCAGATTAAGAAACATAAAAGGTTTAAGAATTAGCTTCTTAGGCTTTAACTTCTAAGGAATTAACTTAATAAAACCCTGAATTCAGAGACACAGTTTTGTAGGATTGGTAACTCAAGCCATATGAGTTATATTATGTCACCAAATCAATATGATGCATTTTCAATTGAAGTTAGAATTCGTGCTTTGCCTGAGAATTTCACAATAAATTAAATTTGCACAAAAAGGCAGAAAGAGAGCTTTTTTGTGTGCAACAGCATGATGCCCAAGGTGAAACCTGGCTTCAAGTATATATGCATGCTATGTAAACTGATTCACCTCTGCGGTGTTATTGTTAGTTTGTTAACTCCTTAAGGACCAGGCTGTTTTTTTTTTACTTTTTGTACCGTTTGGGGCCGAGGCTGTTTTAACACTTTTGCGGTGCTCGTGTTTAGATGTCATTTTCTCCTCACTCATTTAGTGTACCCACATAAGTTATATGTTATTTCTTTTCAGGACAAGAAGGACTTTCTTCAGATACCATTTTGATCATATTATCTAATTTCCTATAAAAAATATGAAAAATTGGAAAAAAAATATTTGAAAAATATTTAATTCATCCAAAAAAGCTAATGAAAAACCTGCTAAATAGATTCTATTTTAGTCCTGAGTTTAGAAATACCCAATGTTTTTATGTTTTTTTGCTTTTTTCTGCAAGCTATTGGGCAATAACTACCAGTAGCGTTTTGCTATTTCAAAACCATTTTTTCCCAAAGCTGGTCATTCTGCCCCATGTGCTATCTAGGGTATCATTGAAGCCGGCCAACGCAATTTACCCCCTCAAACCATGTATTTTTGAAAAATAGACACTTCAAGGTATTTCAAATGCTGGTATTTTAACCTTTTCCATGCGCTAATTCTACTACCACCCTTTGTCAAACTTTGTGGTAGTAAATTATTTTGTGTTTTTTTATCACAAAATTGTGCTTCAGGTTATCGATTTACAGCTTCTGGTACATGTCACTTTCAAACAAGACACCAATGTGTGTTCAGCAACATCTCCCGAGTACAGTGATACCCCACATGCATGGGTTTGTCAGGTTGTTTGGGAGGTGAAATATCACATTTAGGAAGTGAATTTTTAACTTGGAACACTGGAAGTGGTTCTTCTGCCTCATGTCCTAATAGGGCCATCTTTGAAGCCGGCTAATTCCATTTACCCAATCAAACCATATATTTTTGCAAACTAGACACCCCAAGGTATTTCAAATGGTAGTATTTTAACCCTTTCAATGCATGAGATTCTACCACCAGCCTATGCCAAAGTTTGTGGTAGTAATTTTTTTGTATTTTTTTCACACAAATTGTACCTCAGGTATAAATTTATAGCTCCAGGTATATGTCACTATCAAACAACACCCCAATATGTGTTCAGTAACATTTCCTGAATACAGTGATAACGACCTTGCATGGGTTTGTCAGGTTGTTGGCTAACTTCTGGTCAGTCTGCAATGCCCTATTTGGGACATCTTTAAACCCGGCCAGTTTAATACATTTTTTAAACCTAGACACCTCGTGGGTAATTTAAATGTCAGTATTTTAATTCTTTCCATACCAAGATTTTTGTGAAGATACATCGCTAATTTTAGTACTTTTAGGATTTTATAAACGTTTTCCTTTTTTGCATTTTGTTGGAACTGAATGGTAACATCACTGGAGAATTATTTTTATTTATTACAACATTTTTATTTATTTTTCTTATTTTTTTTCTTATTTTACTAATCACATTTTGATTGGGGTCAAGTGACTTGCATGGTTGAATTTAGTACTTGTATTCCACCTGTAGGGGTTCTCAGGAGGGTCTTCACAGACCTTCTCGGGAACTCATTTATTGAGCCTGTCCACTCAATAATCTTTATGGGTGCTGGTGCAGCAGCTGGAGCTGTAAACCGAGATACATGACAGGCAGCGCGGAGGGACCGAGCGAGGCTCAGCAAGGTAAGCTGGCAAACTGGGGTGGGGACACGATTGGCACTGAGAAGCTGCAATAGGAAGCTGTTTTTTTTTTTTGGGGACAAGGTTGGCACCTGGAAGCTGTTTTCTGGGACGAGGTTGGCACTGGGAAACTGTTTTTTGGGACAAAGTTGGCACTGATAAACTGTTTTTTTGAGAATATTGACAATAGGATGCTGTTTTGTTTACAAGGTTGGCAATAGGAAGCTGTTTGTTTTTTTTACAAGATTGGCAGTGGGAAGCTGTTAGGGGACAGAGAGAATTCCCCGGTAAGGGGAACTCTTGATCTCTGACAGCTGGGAAGGTCTGCATGATGGACGCAGACAACCCCCGCTGCTAGCCGCACCTCTTTCTGGTTAGCAGCAGGGGGTTGTCTACGTGAATCGCGTAGACGTCTACACGCTGCCCCGGATGCACACTGGGGACTCAGAAGCACCGGTAAGTTGAGGGGGGGCAGGAGGATCCAGGTCCCCTGCAGCGTTGCGGGGGATCTGGACCTTAGTCTCATAGTGAGACCTATTTGAGGTCTGATTATAAGCATTTGCTCTGGAAAAAAACCTCGTCTTATAATCGAGCAAACACAGTAATCATTTATTTACTTACTATATGCAATAATAATTATAAAGGATCTATAACCTTGAACTAGTAATTATCTGATTCATGGTAGCCTTATAATGTTCATCAGTTTTGGAGAACTATCTAGACATACAGATATGCAATTTAAGAGACTTCCTGTATGGAATTAATATCCTGCCACTGGATACATAATTATGGTATTATTTGCTGTAAAACATTAATAGGGATTTTGTGAAAACAATTGAAGAAGGACCGACATGAAAGTTTAGAATGTGTGCTAATGAAAAGGCGGTTGGACCGTGTACTTGGTAGCTATTTAGCCACACAGATGGCATAAGTCAACAAATTTAAATTTCAATACTTTTCCAGATCTGCATTTCTGTATGTTACTTAACTTTGTTGGAAATAGATTTATTTGTTGGTATTAAATTACATGTAAACTGTAAACTGAGGTCCTTAATTTTAGTTCATTAAAACAGTTTATTGCATTCAGTGGAAAACACATATACATAATGCTTATTACAAACCTTGTATGTGTGATCTTTGAATAGCATTGACTTGCTATATTTCTATGCAACATACTCAGTTCAGTGTAGACCTGACTCTGAATTGTGGTTTTGAAAATACTTGAGCATTTTACAAGCATATCCACTAAAATTTAAGAGATAGTCTTTCTTTTTTGCCTGAAGCCAGAATGGACCTGTCTACTGGAATGGGTAGATTCATTTATCAAGATTCTGGTTTTTACACAGCCAGTGGCAGCTTCTGCATTATAACTGAAGTGTGAAATATAAAGCCTTCCCTGTAAAATAATAAAAATATTGGTATCATACAGTTTCAATGTTCTTTGGTTTCTCAGCATGTCAGGTGCCATCAATGAAGTTTTATAATAATAGATTTATTTTTTCATTCATGAGTTTTTGCCAATTATAATAACAGTGTGTAGAGTGGCTATAGCTGAAGCTGTCAGATCAGTTTCCAAATCTATTTTCCACTGGGTAATTCAGAAGAAGATCTGCAGATCTGTGACAATTTATTGCAGATTAAAATGTACACGCGTACAATAGCAAGATTTATTACCATCTATAAAGAAATGTCATAATGGTGTAATATATTTTACATAACCATAAGCTGATCAGCAACCATGTCCCCTACTAGGGTGCTAGGGTTAAAGTTCAAATTTTCCTCTTGTGATCCTGGTGTATAGTTAGGTTTAGGTGGCAAATATACATTGTATGTACTTTAATATACATTCCTCAACCTGAAAAAATAAAAGCAGAACTGCAGTGCACTACCACTCCATGGTGCCATTTTTATTGCCAATGTGGGCTTGAAGTAGTCTATCAGCAGCAGTCAATGTGTGTGCTTTCAGCACATGGTGCTTGTTAGATCCCCTTGAACTCTTTTATAGAGTTAACTGGTGGTTAATATAGCTCACATAAGATTCAACAAGTAAGTTCAGGAACTGAAGAGCAGGGAGGCAAATGCATATGTGGGGGGTCATCCTCAGCTAGGGGAGCAAAAAGGTTGGTATGTCAGAAACAAGGTTGAACAGTCAGAGAAAAAAAAATACATCTATTTTATATTTTGTTTTGCTTGTATTTCATATTACCGGTATTACATCATTCCACAATATTGACACTAACCATGTAATGATATTCCACTTGTACAAATGCTTTTTTCAAATTGTTTTTTGTTTTGTTTTTTAAAAATCCATCTTTCCTACACTCAGCTAATCGTTAAGTAGGAATAATCCTAACCATGCTAGAAAGATTGTTGTGTTACGTGTTTGCTTGGTTAGGAATAATCCTAACCATGCTAGAAAGATTGTTGTGTTACGTGTTGTGTTAGTCTACTGAACTATAAGCATGAGCGTTCCTTTTTTCCTCCCACAGTTGCTTTTTTTCCCCCTCTTTTTGTTCTTCTGTCTTCTTTCTTAGGCCACTTCTCCCCTGGGGAGAGTCTGTGCCCATGGCTCTGCCCCTTTTGCGGAAGTACTCTCAGAGGACAGAATAATAAAGACTGATTCGCAGAGAAAGAGAAGTGCTTCTGGACTTCTCTTTCTCTGCTAATCTGTCTCCATTATTCTGGCCCCTTAAAATACTTCCACAAAAAGGACTGTGCAAACGAGACAAGCTCTCACCCGATTCTTTAATCGTGGCATAAGATGTGGCTGGAAGCTCCACCTTTTTGTGGAAGACAGAAGAATGAAAACAGAAGAACAAGAAGCCAAGAAAAGAAGGGAAGCTACAGAAAAGGAGATAGAGAT
Source organism: Spea multiplicata (assembly GCA_009364415.1). NCBI lineage: Eukaryota > Metazoa > Chordata > Amphibia > Anura > Pelobatidae > Spea > Spea multiplicata. The sequence continues at coordinate 13,892 of VKOC01001353.1, read as the reverse complement.
GCGGAAACAGTTGGCAGAGAAGGGAGGGAGACATGGAGAGACAGAGTGACAGTGTGAAGAGAGTGAAAGTGAAAAAGCAACAAAATGCAAAAAATTATTAGGGTGGGAGTTTTTTGTACCACTATAAATGTCTGGCTTAGTATATAGTAATGGGAGTTATACTATACAACATTTGTGTTCGGCTCACTATATAATTATAAGAGCCATGCAGTACGATTGTCTGTGTCTGGTTTTATATATACAATGATAGAAGCCATGCTGTATCAGCACCTGTGTCTGTATTGCTTTATAATGATAGGAGTCATACTGTACCACTGTCTGTGTCTGGATCACTATATTATAATAGGATATGATATATATTTATTCTCAATGAAACATTAGTGTGGCCCACACACACCCATTTCTGATGAAGGTTTTTCCTTGTGTCATCCCCTCACAGTACATCAGAGTTGATGAAATAGACATTAGAGCCCCAATTAATTAATTAATTAATGAATTATTAGAAGTGTATTTTTATATAACTGGGGCCAACATCCAAAAAGAGCTGTATTAGCTTTGAAACAGGAAAAAAAAATCTGATCCTACTGATACTACATGGCATTTAAGTGTTTTGTAAATGTAGTATTTTGTTACTTGAAAATGTGCATCTAATGACTCATATTATAGATTTTTTTGTTGGCAATATAATTTATTTGCAGCATACACAATTTATACACATACCCGATCAATAAACGGTTTCCATTTCAGATTATTGACATTCTAATATGTTCTTAGAAGTATATCTTTGCCAAATGTCTATTTCTACAAGAGGTCATATAATTTGTTGCATAGAAAAGTGCAAGTCTAAATTCCAATTTAGCAACAACATAAACTATTTGAAATGAATACAGTATTTCCATAGTTTAAATGTCCCTTTCTACTAATGTTTTTTCAATATATCCTGACTATGGAGAGAAAAAGGGGTTGTCATCCTTTTATTCTACAAAAAATAGCTAATGGATACTTGTAAACCAGATAAAAAGCAATTACTGAATTATAATGGACCTTAGGTTATAAATATGTTTGTCTGCCCACCAAAGTACACAGCAGGCCCCTACATCAAGAAAATTTAACGATTTAAGGTGTTACCTGCGCAGTGTTTGTTTAAATGCATGTTAAAGTATTTTCTGATATTCTGTGGATGTTTTTCAGGGATTGTGATTTATAAAACTATTGTCCACTTATTACGTTTGAAATACAGGCTGTGTGCAATACAGAGCCGAATAACACTAGCAACTTATTAAGTGAATTGCTTACCAAGTTGGGACAACAGTAAAGTAGAAAAATATTTTGTATCTGTTAACCCATACAAATTAAATTGTATTAATGAGACACTATCACTGTGTGTAGGGACCACTAATAATGTTCACAATGACCATACCTGGGAACTTTTGGCTGCTGACGTCGGTGGAAGGTCCCGCTGACGTCGGTGGAAGGTCCCGCTGACGTCTGCTGGAAACACTCCTAATTCAAGGGAAAATGGGTGGGGAGTGGGGTGTGTCAAGACCCCGCTGCTTGGACCCGGAGGATTCAGGTCTTGACCCGGAGAACCGGAGAAGTGCTGCTTCACCCGGCAATCTCCGGGTCAAACCCGGAAAGTTCCAGGTATGACAATGACGTATTGATTTCAAAACCAATGCTTAATAAAACCTCTGGAATTCTTCTACCACCCCTACACTGCTCTCCAATAAAACATATTGTGACAGACGGCACAGAAAATTAATGTGTGTGTGCCTTTTTATTTATCTCATTTTACATTATACATCTTAAAGTATTTTTCTGTATCAATAATTTATTTGTCCTTTTTAAGATCAAGAGCAAAATCAGTAGATGTGATGGCAAAAGATGTCCATGTGAGTTTTAGGTAGCAAAAATAGAAAAAGCCAGTGGATAGATGGAACATACACAAGGGTATATAAAAGAGAAATGTGTGTGGATTATTTCCACCATACTAAACTGTTCAGAAGATGAATATGGGGTACACAGATAAGGGACATGGTTGATTTGGAATAACCCCAAAAATTTAAGGACTGATGTACACTAATGCTGGTGTATTATGTTAATATCCCACCATTTTCATTTTCTTTTTCAGAAGTTATTTTATGGTATAATTGCATTTAGACTGGTAATAGCAAATCTACAATTGCCAAATTTCATGTTTCCCGCTTTAGAAAGGGTTGCTCAAGAAGGATGGATTATGGCAAACCATGAAAGTAATGATAAGATGAAAAGAGATTTTTAAGGCTTTACCTGCAGGCACCACAATCTTACATTTTATCTGGAGCTCTATTTGGAATGTTACAATAATGCCCTATTAGCAAACCCAGGAACATCCTAAGTTAGACTATCAGGAGCTCTCCCTCTTCTTATGGAATGACTCCATGAAGGGGTCTGGCTAACTACACATGGGGACTGGACTAGTGACATGTAAAGGCATCACAAGCCCCAAGAAGTGTGTAGGGAGTGTAAAAAATGTGGGCATGGCTGATCCCCTGTCCTAAGAAAGAAAAAATTGACCTGGGGAAACAAGGCTGCACCCTGTAACATCGGGTCAAATCTGAAGAGTTCCCAGTGCCTCTTAGTACTTGGGCCAAATACTAACGTTGTTGTCACTTATTTCAAAAGCCTATGATGTAACAAGTCATGTTTCATGTTGCCAAATTAGTCCTTGGAAATGACCAATGATAGCACAGATCTACTTGCAATAGAAAAATAACCTTTGAATGTAAATTATATTTTTAATGCCCAAGGTGGAACCAAATACATTTTGTAAACACAATTTATAATCCTTATTGAGAAGAATACCTTATCTCCTTTCCTTTGTTGTCCCACAGAATAGTCATGCATCTAAGTCTACATCCAAGATGTAGTGATCACATTTCCAAAGTGGGTTTCTCCCTGTATGATCTGATTTTTTTTCTTGTTTCCTTTCTATTTAGAGAGAGCTGTGTGCACTTTGATGTAAAAAAAAAAAATAGTTATACAGGGCAGCAACAAAGGTTACTCTACAAGGAGAGCGAGTCTCTGTTTTGAGCTGCTTGTATTTTTAGCTGCTTTCTGACTGGCAAACTCTTGTTCAACATCAGGCACACAGTAGATTATAAAACATGACTTGAATAGCACAAAACACTTCTTAACAAAAGTCTATTACATTTATAACTGGGGCAGAAATCCTGAGTGGAAATGAAAAGCAATAAGGAGTGAAACCATACATAGTTTAAATGTTATATTTACAGCATATAATATTTGATACAATAAAATATGAAAATGACTTGGGGCAATATTTAACATGAATCAAGCTGATGTGTGCAATATTTATTTGTTACATCTGATATACCCTAGGCATTTCCCTCCGCTACCACACCAAAAAATATTTGCCACACTGACTGCAGATTAGGGGAAGACTGTGAGAGTCAGTGAAGTCTTCCCTCCTTCTGACCCTACCGTGACTTTGAGCGATCCTCTCCCCTGTAATCATCCCCAGAGTCCCTTTGTCCCTCACTTACTAAGCCATACCTCTCTTTTACTTACTTCTTGTAGCTCAGTTATAGATCAAATAAACACCACATGTAAACAGCAGGTGTAGGTATAGATCAACTGAATAAGACATACAAACCCTGTATTTGCAGGTATACATAAATAAGCCATTTAATGTAGGTTCAGGGTGGCCTGTGGGGCAGTTACCCCCTGCCCACCCCACCCCTGTTCCCTGCTCAAACAAGCTTACAATATTAATATATATATATATATATATATGTGTGTGTGTTTTGAATTGTATTTCCTGGGTATGGAAATACCTTGCTCTATTTTGTGCACATAATTATTATTTTAACCCGGGAATCTGAATGTGTGTGCCCTTTAGGCTTTTTAAGCTGTTCTCCCCTTTCTTTGTCTATTTTTGTTGTGCATATTTTCTGGTTCTGACCAAACCTTAAGGTTATGCAGCCCCACCTGCCGCAAAGATGCCTCATTAATGCTGTCCAGAGAAGGGTTTAAACTGCTTAAGCGTCTCAGTGGGTTAAAAGGCAGTGTAATCCCACTGATTAAGCTCCTTGATAAGCAATGCAGCCATGTGAAATTAGATAGGATCCAATGAAATGGATTTCTTGCTCTGTTTTGTGTATATATATTTGTCATTGTTATTTTTGCAGCAACCCTAGTTTTTTAGGGTGTGCTCCCCTTTCCCTATATACACATAAGCATGATCCAATCTAAACAAGAAAGACGCATATTTTCATGTCCTGGACAGTAAAGCTATCGCCTTTGACTAAAGACTACAAATACTTATTAAAAAACAATATTATATTTGTTAGAATAAAAGCTGCCACACCATTTATCGGCCACACCACATCTGAATGCAGTTGAGAATATGTCTGGTTTATAAAAATGTTGTAACATGTAGGCCACGCTTTAGTTTTGTAATCAATAGAGCTCAAGGAAAAGACATATTTATCATTACTGAAGTAGTCATGTTACTGTTAGCACGTTGCAGCTGTCTTAAGATTTCCATGTAAAATTACCAAGCTCAATGAACCAATAATAGCACCTCCAGGAATCAGATTCTTGAATAAATGTTCTTGTCTCTAGGAAACATTTTAATGATCACAATGCAATTGCCATCTGAAAACTTTTCATTGCTCTCTTGCAACTCCATCTCTAACTTAATTAAGATGCTAGCTTTTTAATTCCCCTATAAAATCTTTTTGCATCAGATTAGCTTTGCCATCAAGTGCAGTCTGGGTGTTATAGCGGTTTGTTAATGCCACATAGAATGATGCAAATTAATTCGATAAATTTCACAAATTGATCTCTCATAAAAAAACATCTTTTCAAAGCACCCACCATTCAGGACACAAAACCTGGTTATATATTTTAAATGCGCAGAGTGGGGATTGCTTTCATGTGTTCCACTGCAAGTTATTCAATTTGTGCTTTTTTCCTCCAGTATTATTTTATAGCTTACATTAAACCTTTTTTCTATTTCTGCAAAGTAAGTTAAACTCTCATAGTTCTAGTGGCCTTCTCTGTAAAAACGTTTATGCATTATAAAATGTATTTAGTTTCAAGTAGAACGCATCCATTCCATACAATATCCATTATTCTTGTGATGAAACATTTTCTTTCATTTTATAGACTGTAAATTGTAAAACCCAGGTACAGTACCAGTTTCTGGAACAGAAATGTTAATGGCTTGGAAAGATAATATATTGTATCATAATTAACAACACAGATCTATTAAATGTGTGCCCTTTAGAGTTACTATTTTCAACATGTGGAAAGATATGATAAAATTACCTGTTGCAGTTACCAAGTGATTCTATCAAATGGCAGGAAATATTAAAATATATTGACATTTCGTTTATGTATATACATTGATGAGAGCAAACTAAGAAATGCAAAGGCAAAAACAGTGTGCCTACAAGAGAATAGCCATATCGTTAGACATAGCTTTGATTTGGACAATAATAAAAAAATAACTAGCCACTTATGACCTCCATACACATATATTGAATTTCCCACCGCCAATAACCTGCTGCATATTCCAGGGGAAAAAATGGAAAGGAAAATAGGTTGTGACACGTCGATGCCAGTGGCCTATAGATAAGAGTTGTGCAGTGCTGGATTCACGCCGTTGCGTGCTAAACTGGGCCACCAAGTGTACCCAACGAGCGGTAGTACGTTAAAGGATTACAACAGCTGAGGGAGCACAGTGAATATTTATAGGTCTCGACAAACCCCAGATGCCAAGTCACCATAGCAACAATAAATCACTTCCTGGGGCCTATGGTCGGGCAGGGGAGCCACCAACACCAATACAGATGTCCCCAACCTCCTACTGGGCTGGGCATACAGCGCTCCCTCAGTCCTAGCATGCCAAGCAGGGAGCAGAAGAGTATGGTAAGTATGTTAATTTGTGTGTGTATATTAGTATGTTAATGTGTGTGTAATAATGTGTGTTAATTAGTGTTATTTTTTATTTTTCAACAATAATGTTTCTCTACATTTTCTGGCTGGCTCCTAAATCCCAAATAAATTTGTTGACCCCTGTAAGCGTGTGTGTGTGTATATGTGTGTGTGTATATATATATATACACACATATATATACACATATATATATACACACATATATATATATATACACACCCTATATGCAAATATACATGTATTGTTTGTATAGGGTGTGTTTTCTGTAGAATAGAGGCCATACTCTCAATACTAATTTGTGACATTCTATGATTCTATTGTAGCAAAATTACAAAAGGTCTTGCACGGCATATAGTTTCCAAGACCTTATACATCTCTTTTTCAAATGATGTGTCGCAGAACAATTATCAAAACATGTATACCTTCAAGTGATGAGCAGGGTGAACTCTGCAGGGAGTATTTGAGAAAAGTGGTAAAAGGCCAATATGACCTTCAAGCCGCGATGAATCACCACAGATTCACCATATCAGACATCAATACAAGGACTCCTGGGGGACAGCACATTTGCTAAGCGATTCAAACTCTTGACAAAATCTGCAGCATTAGTTTACTCAATTAAATGTTTAAAAATACATCAGAGAAAAGAATTAAAATGGTAGTTCAAAGAGTAGCATTTAAAACCAATAACTTTAATCTAATTTTTTAACACATCATAGTAGCATTCACAGCATTCTCCCAATGCATGCAGATAATGTATTTGTGACCATAAGGCCCAAATTGCTTTGGCACATCCTAGTACCCTCTGTAGCTCGCCTTGCACGGTCCCTCTCAGCAGTTACTGCCATTTCAAACTAACCCTTTCATCAGTGATCACTAGGTTGTCCACATGATCATTTTTTCCCCTGATAGCAATATATTTCACATGTTACTGATCCGATCATGAAAACTACTACATGGTAGTATGTTGGTTGTATACAGGCCCAGCCTGGCCATTCGACCCACCAGGCCACTAGCTGACAGTGCCCCATACTCATCCAATCTGTCGCTCCAGCTGCAGTGTGTGACCACCTGCTGTATATGCCCAGCCTCATGATATGTAAGCATTTAAAGGTTATTTGTGGGCATGCATATCCAGCTATGCCAGGGCAGCCCCTTCCTCTTATATACTGTATATATTATTAGGGTGACCACATGTCCCGGATGGCCCGGGACAGTCCCGTAACTGGACAGCCTCAATCCAGGACAATGTATTGTCCCAGGAATTGAAACGCCGTCTTTTTTTTTTAACGTCATATTCTGGCTCTCAGCAGTGAAGCAGCTTGCACCACGGCAGAGCAGAGAGACAGAGGCCTTGCACTCGCATCGCATGACTTCTGGAAGGTAAGTAACTACAAAGAGGGGTAGATAATGAGAAAGGGGGTAGATAGTGAGAAGGGAGAGGGGGTAGATAGTGAGAAGGGTGGGAGAGAGGGTAGATAGTGAGAAAGGGGGGAGAGGGTGTAGAAATTGGGAAGAGGGGGTAGATAGTGAGAAAGGGGAGAGGCAGCAGGGTCTAATGTTTATATACATTGACAGCAGGGGCTAATATTAATATATATCGGCAGCAGGGTGTAATATCTACATATATATATTGGCATCGGGGTCTAATATTTATATATAATATATATATATATATTATATATATATTAGCAGCAGGGGCTTATAGTAATATATATCTGCAGCAGGTGCTAATATTAATATTTACCAGCAGCAGGGGCTAATATTAAAGAAACTGCTAGTTCAGAAATCATATTTCAATTATAGTCTTTACTTCAAAGAGATAAGTACATATTATGTGGTCACCCTAATATATATATATATATATATATATATATATATATTTTGCAGATGTGTGTGTGCTATATAAATTAGGTTTTATTGGAAGGCAAACAAAACTCTTAATCCAGTGGTGTAAACGGCATTATGTCATGCATTATGCATTATCTTTTTTCAGGAAATTCTCTAATTTGTTGCTTTATTTTACAGTCTTCATTTACAGCGATTGACTTCTTTAGCAAATGTTCATCGGATTTGCTATAATTTGTGTGTAATAGATTACCCACAAAAGGTCTCATAAATTTCTTTAATCACACATGTTTGCCTGTGAAATTGCAAACAGATATTTGGTACATGTCCAGTAAATAAACAGTGACCACCCAGAGAAGTAATTAGTACACAAGAATCGATTGAAAGCTATTATTCATTCAAATGCAAGTTTCTATATTAACATATTTAAAGTGTATTGTCTTTTTTCAGCATTGTTTAGTCTGTTACATCATTATCATTACTATATAATGTTTTTTCTTTTCACCATAAAAATACTATACTAAAAAGCTATTTTTCTGTCTAACTTTACTGCTTTACTGCATTGACAATGGCAGCCAACAAGAAAATATTCTCTACTGTGCTAAGGAAGCTTAAGGAATCATAGGGGTTAACTAACCTTTCGCAATGTCTATCAGTAACCCCAGAATAATTCTACAATCTTAATTCTATAATTTGTCAGATCTGCAGCAAAATAAAAAAAATCAGATCTTGCTGCATTGACTATGCAGTTTTGAGTCCCTCCTGAAAGAGAAACACATCAGTATCTATCAACATCCTTAGGTTAAGATGAGTTTTGCTGATGCTATATTGAGCAATTCACCGCTCAAAACTGTACTGCAAGGTGGACTTTCATAGTGTATAGATAATATGGGGATATAAGGCTTTTCATCTCACTGCATTTCTTTTTTGTAAACTCAATCTCAGGAAAGGAGCATGGACAAGAAAGTTTAAAATATGTAACCTTAATCCTATTTACCTATAAACCTAAGGCCCTTTCCTGGCCATATCCAATCTCCAACAGGGAGAACCTTAACTAGTTAAGTTCTCCCCAAGCTCCATGAAAAATGGAGATGTGACTAATGGCCTGTCCAAGCCTCCTTGTCTTTCCCTCTCTCCCTATTGGGAAACAAGTGTTGCCATGATACAAAGATGTTTAATCTAATGGGTGGCCCATCCTGTTGGTATAAAGGCTCTTTTAGAAAAAGTGGAAAGATAGATTCCTCATGATCATTGTTTCTTTTCTTTAAACAAATTGCCAATCTTAAGTTTTGTTTAAATCTTAAAAATTGTATTACATTATCTATCTATATTTTTTTATTGAATCATGTTTATAACAGGTGGGGCAACTCTAAATATTTTTGTGTAGGATCTCCAAAAACTTAGAGCCATTCCTTGGATCATCCTTCTCCCTTTCTTTCCATTTGTCTTATCCAGATCAGCAATCCCACCAATTTCTATGTTTTTTGTCTTTTTTCGCAGCCATAGCTTGTTGCCCCCTTTTGGTCAGAGTGGCTGGATAAGTGTCTTGGCTTTTGTGCCTGAACAGGATTGAGGATGTAGTTCAGCTCATAACTCCATATAGAGAAGCACTGATACTGTATGGGTAAAAAAGCTAAGTTCAACCAAGCAGTGGTAGTGTTAATGTTCTGATTATATGATTATTTTAATCTTGACAAACACAATTCAAATGTGAGTGTCTGGTCATGTTAAGTGGTAGAAACACTGTGGGGCTCGCCCAATATGGCCACATCTGCAAAAGGTTATTCAAATTGATGAATTATCTAAAAAGTCACAAAATTGCTGGTCAAAACTGACAGTAATGTTCTATTTGCTTCACATTCTGATCTCGAAATCATTAATTAGATGTGAATGGTTATAAACATATCTTTTTAAATTGATAAGTAAAGCATAAAAATAGTACCAGCAGTAAAATAGGTTATCACATAATCTAAAGTTCACTCCTTAAATTATGAAATAAGGGGCATCACACTCTGTCAAGTCATTGAAATAAGAACACCAGCACTTAAAGGGGAAGTCCCATGTAAAATAAAATATTTTTCTTATGCATTAAATAGAGTTCTGTATACAGTAATGTAGTTTAGCACTGCTTTTATTTGCAGACTGTGATATTCTATGTGACTTTCCCTGCTCAATGCTAATGAAGTCTGTTTCTCCGAAGACCCTCATTAATCAGAGTGTCAAATTGGCTGACTAAGACTAAAGCACTTTCATAAATACAATGTTTGAATGTCAAAATACGCAAATGTCTTTTTAAACAAATGTAATATAGCAATGTTATTTATTTTTTGTTTTAATTAACATTCCGTTACGTTAAAGCACCAAGATGCTCCTTAGATTCTATGACTCAGTAATCTATTATATAATAGCAATTAAGAAGTGTGTCAATTTTTCCATTAAATTAGTGATTTCAACTATGACCTGGTATATAATTCTTCCTAAACAGCCAGCAACTGATGTGATGCATACTATACAACGGCAGCATGCATAAAATTGGCATTAGCCTTTAGTAGAGTTAGAACATGACCACAAGTCCTTTTATCTTTTGAGACATCTTTTATTTTCTTGGTACTTAGCAGTATTGAAGATCCTGTTGTAGAACCACTTGCAGGAAAGTCATTTTGTAAGTGTAATTTCACAAGAAGTATCCTCAAAGGTTTGATGAGAATTATATATAATATTGTTTAAAATGGATCAGAATGAAAAGTGTTGCAACGTGTTACTGCAGTAAAAGGGATGTGAAAATAACTAACGGGAAAAAAAAAGAGGAGCCACTTTTCCGTTGTCGTGGTCTGTTTCTCACTGTGAAAAACATAATAAAAATCCTTTGGATAACAATTTTCAAAAGCTCCCTTGATCTATGCCTAGGAATGCTCCAGCTCTTTGAATGCTATTCTATGTTGTGCTACAAAGCCTATGACATTTTTTTGAAACAATTTTACAGAAAGTTTTCTAAAGAAAAAATCATAAAGAATGAATATAATCTGAACATTACTCCATGCCGATTTCAATAAAGATAACTGATATGACTAATATCTGAGATACGTATGTTAAAAGTGTTCTGCAAGATGAACTCCAGATTACTTTTTTTATATTCTAACTCATGCATGTAGTTTTAGTGAACAATGTGTGTTTTGAGAACTTAATTCCCCAACATTTAGCACGGATTAATTATGCACAGAAATGAGCAGATGTTTCCTCCAATTCACTAATTTAATCAGGTATAATTATTCATAAGCAAATTGTAAATATCGTTAGATTTAACTATTCTGAAGGAGTAAAAACACGTGCCATATTTACAAAGCACATAAAACTCAGGGGAATGCAGCTGATGGGAAATAAACAATTTTATCTACGGAGTGTATACAGCTAAGTGGAGCAGTTTCTCTCATTTTTATTAGCCTCACCTTCCCACAGTTTAGACTTTTTTGCCTCTGTTCTATTTGAGTGATTGTGCTGTTAAGTGCAAATTAGTGCAAATCTGACCAGATTCAGGCATGTCTCTCGTTTGAAACTTACAAAATGCTTCTCCCATGATTAAAATTTCCAAAAATTTTAATTATTAAAAGAAAAAAAGAAATAAACAGCGACCCTAAGACCTCAATAACCAATAAGAGACTGCGGATTAAAGAACCTGGAAATGATATTGCCCTCCGCTCTTTACCATCCCCTGCTACTGAGGGTTGCAGAGTTGAATAACATTTTTAAAAAAACTGAGCTGAGGGATCCAGGACATACTATGAAAAACTTTATAGTGTTTCAACTGAAGTGAATGATATGCGAATAGAGGAATATGTAGCAACGGCCAATTTACCAGCATTATCTGACGAACAGAGGAAAATTGAGAGAAAGGAACTAAGTAATATAATTCACAAACTCCAGAAATATAAAACTCCAGGTCCAGATGGATTTACCAATTTATTTTATAAAACCTTAAAATTAGACATAATAGACCAACTTTTGGGGACATTTGAAGAAATCGCAAATACGGGTAATATGCCCAAAAGAAATCCTGCAGGCCAATATTCTTCCAATACTAAAAAAAAAAAAAGAACTCAGAGGACCTAAAAAGTTATCGTCCTATTTCTCTAATTAATGTTGACACTATTTTCTGCAATATTGGCAGAAAGATTAAAACTGCCACTACATACTTTGATCCATCCAGATTAAGTGGGTTTTGTTCCTGGCAGAGATTATACTAATAATATCAGACACTTGATAGATGATCTAGATCATGCTGAAAAGTTTGGTTACCTCCTTCTGACCCTCTCATTAGATGCAGAGAAGGCTTTTGATAGGGTCAGTTGGGGGTTCCTTAGGGCCACTCTCAGATCCTTTGGAATTTTGGGCTGGTTTACATCTCTCTATTCAAATCCCAGCACACGAGTTGTTGGTCAGGGGTTATGTTCTAGCTGGTTTAATCTAAAAAATGGTACCAGACAGAGCTGCCCCTTATCACCTATCCTCTATATCCTTACTTTGGAACCCTTTGCTAGGAAAGTACACAACAACCATGATATAACAGGCATTAAGATAGATAATGAGGAATTTAAAATATCATTATATGCAGATGACGTGATTATTTCCCTATCTAACCCACTAACCTCAATGAAACATTTCCTACAGGAAGTGGAACTATAGTCTAGTCTCGAATTATAAACTTAATTTAGATAAAACTATAGTCCAAGCCAAGAACACTAGACGCCAAACTAGAGATAGTTTATCTAAACAATTTTCTTTAAACACAAAATTAAAAGAATTCGAATATCTCGGGATTCTCATTCCCAAGAAAATCGAGGTATGAGTTTTCCACACGTAAAACAACACTACGAAACTAGTATAATATACCATATTGCTAAAACCTCAAGAAATCAAGAAACATCCAGACAAGAAGTTTGGTACAAGATAGAACGAAAGACTTGTGAGGTTAATAGCCTAAATAGACACAGACATAGTAACCAAAATTAAAGAAGAGAACATCATACTTGAATGGCTAAACATCAAAAAGAAAATGGGTATTAAAGACAAACTAATTGATTCACTAAATCTTAACATTTTGAAAGAAGTTATTGATAACATTTCACTTGACTACTGGCAACAAGCTGGAGTCACCACAATAGCAGATAGTATGAAACATGGAAAGATGATTTCCTTTCCCTCTTTAATAATGCAATTTAAATTAAAAAAACAACTATCTTTAATTATTTACGAGTAAAGTAAACATGTCCTAAATTCGCAGGGGATTCTACTTCAGAAACTTGCTCAAATTTTTGGTTCCAATCATGTGATGAACCTCCTCTCTAAATGCTTAGAACTAGTGAGTCTAAAAGAAGGAAATAAATACACCACTACAATAATTAGTTGGGAGAAAGAACTTAACGTCTCAATACCAGTAAATGAGATCAGGACTCCTTCCTAGGATACATGATCTCTCCCTATTGGAGACGCAATTTAAAGTATTAAATAAATGGTATCTCGTTCCAACTCGTGTTGCAAATATGTTTCCGGCAAATTCCAACATATGTTGGCGTTGCGGCCAGTCTACTGGAACATATCTTCATATATGGTGGTCCTGCCGTAAAGTAAACATTTTTTGGAAAGAGATTCTTCTCTACTTAAAAAAACTCGACAACACAGTAATTCCAGACTCCCCGGCATCTCTACTGCTCCACTTAGGATGGCCTCCTCTAACTCAAGTACAATTAAATATAACCATTCACACTTGTATAGCAGCTAAGAAAATAGAATAGCTAAAGAATGGAAACAAAATAGATACTTCACCATGTCTCAGTTGGAGAGCCAACTTAAAATTTCAGATTACAATGGAGAGGGTGATATCGCAGATTTCACATATTTCTTATAAAAAATACAAATATGGGAAACATGCCTTAAAAATAAACATTTCAAACCTACTTAGCAGTAATAACTATTAAGACCTACCTCGTACCTCTTCTTCCCTGGCTCCATCTCTGAAATTTATGTAGTCTTTGTAGACTTATTGTAACGTACCTGGCTGCCGGTTCCTCCGGGTCCACGGATCTTC
>VKOC01001351.1:0-54096 GCA_009364415.1 Spea multiplicata | reverse complement strand
CTCTTTTCCCCCTATTCTTGGAAGACTGCTGCCAGGTTACCACAGCTATGGTTGAAACATCTGTCACTCCACCTGTTCCACTCAAAGGAGGCATAAATACAGGACCCTGGGAACCAACTAATCCTGCCACAGAGCAACACTCACTCACCCTCTGCCCTTCTCCACAGTCAGGTGGCCCCCTCACATTTTCACACAGCACCCTGGCTCTGGCACAGATTCACTCTGCCCTCCCTCCCAGTGATGCAATGCCTTCAAATTCTCACACGGCACCTCCAACATTCTGGGTTCTGGCACAGACGGACATTCACTCGTTCTCTGCCCTTCTTCACAGTTGGGTGGTCCTCTCACACTTTCACAAAGCACCTCAGACATCCCTGGTTCTGGCACAGATTTAATCTGCCCTCCCTCCCAGTGATGCAAAACCTCCACATTCTCGCACGGCACCTTAGACACCCTTGGTTTTGGCACAGATTTGCTCTGTCCTCCCTCCCAGTGATGTGAAACCTCCACATTCTCACACGGCACCTCAGACACCCCTAGTTCTGGCACAGATTTGCTCTGCCCTCCCTCCCAGTGATCACATTTCACAATGTCCCCCAAAGTTTCACACAGAACTTTAGGTGAAGCAGGGTTGTCAGTCAGCCCTTCCGGCTCGCAAGCAGTGTCCTCTGGAGCATAGTGACAGAGCATCCAGCCCAAATCATTCCCCAACAGAACATTAACAGGGATATCCTCAGAAACACCCACTTCCCACAAACCTTTCCCCGCACCCCAATCCAGGTACACACATGCCAGGGGCACAGCAGGGCGCACGCCCCCAATTCCTTTGATGGACATGGTTCTTCCAGGGATTATGTCCTCCGTATTCACCACTTCAGGGCGCACCAAGGTGAAGGAAGCTCCAGAATCTCTCAGTCCCATGGTCACCCGGTCACCCACAGTTACACTCTGCAGGTTATCCTCCTTCCTCCCCGCATGCCCACCCACAAGCAAAACTGATGGTGCCCCTTCAGGGGCGCTCCCACCCCCACGAGCAGGTTGGGGTGGATTTCTAGTAGGGCAATTAAAGCTCAGATGCCCAATCTGGTTGCATTGAAAACAACGGCGGGCATGTGACTCACCAGACCTAGCCCTTACCCCATTGGCAGTTGGTGGTGAAGTCCTCACTGCTGATCTTGTGGACGATGATGGAACTGGAGCCCTTCTCCAGGTGGAAGTACCAGCTGACACAACTTCACGCCTAGATGCACGGATGTCGGCGTAGTCATCTGCCAGCTGTGCGGCATCCCTAGCTGTTTTCGGCTTTCTTTCTAAAATCCATTCTCGTTCATCGGGGCTCCGGGTCTGTAAGAACTGTTCCAGGACCATTAAGTCATTAACAGCTTCATAGGTAGTAACTTGTACCCCAGTAACCCATTGCTTGTACGCGGTTTCCAATTGTGCAACATATAGGACGCAGCTGGATGACGTACTCTGCTGCATGCTCCTAAACCTTTTTCTGTAAGCCTCAGGAGTAAGGTTAAAAGTTTTTTGCAAGGCGGATTTGATTGCTTCATAATCGTTATCAGTCTCTGGAGGAAGGGACACAAACACATCCAAGGCTTTTCCTTTCAGTTGTGGGGTTAAATATCTTCCCCACTGGTCTGAGGGTAGTTGGTGCTGCCTGCACACTTTTTCAAAACTTTTTAAGAACACATCCAAATCAGTCCCTTCTTCCAGGGAGGGAAAATCATCCTTGCGGAGCCTACGTGTGCTGGGATCTGATGCATTACTGTTAAGTGAGGACTGAACAGTGTACTGCAGCTTGGCCATTTCCAGCTCATGCCTCCTTTGTGCCTCTCTTTCTGCCTGCCGTTCCGCAGCTTCTCTTTCTGCCAGCCGTTCTTGTCTTTCTGCTGCCTGCTGTTGAATCATCACCTGCATGGCCTCCCGAGGATTTGAAGCCATTAGTTGCCGAAATAAATCTGTTGTGCAAATGTCCATAGCACTTTGAGGGGTACAACCACTGGGCATTCCAAGGAGTGGCGCTCCTGCAGTAGTAGGGAGCTCTGTAACGCTTTCGGTGTCCGTCTCTGGCTGGACAGTGTGCCTATCAGTCTCCATAAGGTCGGCAATAAGTTGTTCCTTGCTTTTGCCAAAAGTTTGTAAATCCCTTGCTTGGCACATCAATTCCAGGGCCTCTTTGGGTTGTTTGCGATAGGCCTCCATATTCGGAAATGGTATAGAGAAAGAAAAACAAGAGTAGGGAGGGGAAACTGTTTTGTACTTTGTATGTCTTTTTAAATCAGCACTGAGCTCTGTCTTTGGAAATTACACAAAAAGGTATGCAATTTCTTCTAGTGCTTCAGGCAAATCCAGTCAGCACTAAAAACCTCTAAAAATATATATATCAATATATCTATCTATCCCACCGCTATGCCACCAGTTTGTCACGGACAGGGCTATCGGCCGAGCCGCGACGTGGGAGTACGGGTGTGCCAAGGGTTAAACGCCAACCAGACTTCCGGTGCGTTTGGCCACTTTCCCCGCAGGGCACCAAGCAACCACCACCAACCCCAACCAGTCACCCCACAACTCCCAGTGTAAAACACGCTGCCACCACCAAGAACTTTAAAACCGGGCGTCTTAGGTTACCCAAAAACAATCCGACTGCGATAACTACACAATCCCCAAACTGATATCTATAGTTAACTGCTTAGTAACGTGACTTATCTATATGTATCTCTAGGCTGAGTTCGATTAGAGAACAAAGACAGAACTGATTAAAAATGTTTAATCTGAGCATAAAATGGGTCACAGTGCTGTTACATAAAAATGCATATAAAAAGAGACATAGACTTAGATAGTACAAAACAGTATAAAATAAAAGGGATAAAACAGAGTATCATACCACACTTCCTCGGAACCTTGATGTTGTCTCTGTGATGGTAAAAACAGGCTCTCTCTCATTACCAATTGCCCACCTTTTTTTCCCCCCCAAAGACCGCCCTTTTCCTGTTACCTGAGCAAGGGGATGGGAGTAGGGGGTTCAGAACTATGACCTTCTGAAGGTGGGGTTATATCTTCTCAACTTTGGTCTGAGATCACAAAATATGCAATATGACGCCGACCGAGCTTGGCATAATTATGACACCAGGATCATCATAATTCTCTGGTCCTAGCGATCATTTTCATACCAAACTCTACACCTGTATCAGTTGGCACAAGGACACATTCGCATAACACTTGCTATGGACATGCCTGCATGGCGTGTTTGGTCTCCCTGAAACCAGCACATCACAGGCATAAGGATGCAATGTATGATGGGGCCCAAACGTTATGTACTCATCATATTTTGGACATTATGCATTTATTAATTATACCATGTGTCAATTGATACTCTGTCTCCACACCCCAGGGAGATGTTGCCAGGATGTCTGGCCTTCCACTCTTCCACAGGCATACCTTCCTGTCCCAGGTGACAATACCCAGCATGGGGTAATCAAGTCTTATTTTGGGTTCTGGCTCCAAAAGGAAAGGTGTGAACAAATGTTACTGGACTTAGCCTCAAATCCCTTAACCCATTCAGTGCCAAGCCCCAGTTACTCATGCCATGGCATGACAGTGATCACAGAAGTGAAGGGGATCTGCTGTAGACTGACTGCTCATGTCATGGAGTGGTCAGCAACAGTGGTGCTTCAGCGATCATAGCGTCATGTGCCCCTGAAGGGAAATCTTTTCAACTTTTTGGTTCACAAATGGATTAAAAGAAACTACCAAATCAAATGTTCACTGACAGAGGATTCATTGTGTGGATTCACAGAGAGCTAAAGTATAGAAACATATATTTCACAGCCTTTCTTTTATATTACACTGCAAACTTTATATGTTTTGTTGAACAGTGTTCACACAGTAGCAAGGAACTTCAATTGGATGTCATCTGTACTCCAAAGCTGTCACTGCTGCTTCAGTTCCCAACAGCTCTCCTTCAGCGCACGCTCGGCATTTCAGGATCGCTGGTGCAGTTGCGTGCAGTGTTTGCTTGCATCTGCATGAATCTTGCCCTTCAAGCATTTTCCACACAATAGATAATAAGCAACTCTTATGACACTTCTGGCCCCAGAAAATCTTTGAATTTAAAAAAAAAAAAAAGAAAAAATGAAGAAAAGATAGACAATTATGCACTTTTTGATGGATCATGTTAGATACGTATGTAAGCATCACTGCTCCACGCTGCTTGCGACGTTTGTATGGTCTTATTGTTAAGATACCATTGGCAAGTAGACAGAACACACAATATAGTTCCAACAATATTAGGAAAGGCATTGCAGACAAATAACAATGCCATGCAGTAATGATTTGAGTGCAAGATGCAGCATACATCTGAATATGGACAGCCAATAGCACATGTGGTACCTGTTGATTGTGTGGCACTTGACATTGTGTGGCTTTCCACTGAAAGCATAGCTGGGCTAATGTATATTTAATTCCTGTAGTACGTGATCCGAATTCTGAATTAGCTGAGGCATGCCTATGTTATACATATCACTGACTAGAGTTATATATTAAAATATTATCCCTACCGTTTGAAGCGTGACTTATAAAGATGTATGACAGAGATGACATATTATTGCTGTCCGAACTTGTGGCTTGGGTGTCCTGGTATTGTTCAGCTTTAACTTTTGTTAAACTGTGCCACATTTTGCCAGAGACCTGTTAACCTCCACAAAGTGTTGTCTTATAAACTTTACTATGTGTAGGTGTGACAACAAGGTTCTTTTTAAGGTGTGTGGATACAACTATGTGTGGCTAGTGGCTACAGTATGTACTGACAGCATAGGCACCCAGTCATTGGGACTTAATTTGGGCAGATTGGATGCTCGAAGTGAGGACAGCACATATGTGTATGGCTGAGACATTTTTATGGGCAACAACCAAATCTTTTTTTGGGTTTATACTTGGAAAAAAAAGTGTTGTTCATATGAATGATTGACAGTCTGTTGGCAAATGCAAACTTGAGATTGTTTTGGCAAAAAAATCATATCACAAGCAGAGATGCATCTCAGATATTTTTGAGTCAACCCTCCCTTAACTTATATTTGCTAAAATAACAGTGAACGTTGTAATTTCAAGGTTTTCTAAGTGTTATGAACAAGGTTTTTTTTTCACATAACCATAAGAAGACCAAACTCTGTCATTTAAAAGTTGAGATATGAAATATTGTGCTGGCTGGCATACTCGGAGTACTTATTTTTCCTACTTGCCTTTAGCAGATGCTCATACATATTCATTCCAGAATTCAGTGTTGAACACTTTATGGGAGCTCAAAGACATTTTCTGTTTCTTCTTCTTCTTCATCATTTTTTTTTGTATTAACCCATGGAGTGCCAGTGCTGTTCTGGAAGCAACGCACGGCTTAACTGGCTTTAAGAAATTCATTGGGGGCCCGGTAGGGATGCTTCTCCTGGCCCTGTAAGCAGTAACCTGCACACTCTCAATGAACTCTTATTGTCCTGAAAGCACCGCATACCCTTACTGTTACACAGCAACCGACTCGTAGCAACCATAATAGCTTGAGTGCCTAGGAGTCATCATGCTGGATGTAATAATGCAGCCCAAGGTCCTTGTGTGTTTCTTAAAAACTGTGTTTTGAGGTTTTTAGTTTATCGGGAAATGAAAGCCTCACAATGTGTCAGCGTTGCTATTCTTTGCTGCTATAATTACTATCACATTGCCTAGTTCTGGTTCATGGCTTTTTCAGCTCATCTCAACAATTTATGTCAGCTTGTGTCGACTTGTTTCCTAGTAAATGGGTGCTGATGTTTCTGAATGAACATTTAAAAACAACGCTAATTCCAGTGTGGCATTCGTATCTTTGAAGGGATGTGTGGGATTTCCTGATGTGATGAAGATGATGGCTTGGGTGTTAATGTCTATATTTCTGTAAGTGTGTGTTTGTGCTAGCACGACTGTGTAAATATGTATGCTAGTGCATATGCTACCAGGGGATCAGGAGGCTGAGGGAACAAAGCTTTTCTTCCTCCTGGTGAGAGCTGTGGTTTTAATTCCCTCACATGACTATACATTATGATGACCCCTTCCCAGAGAGCATCTTCTGCAGGAAGAACTTGACTGTCCCTGTAACGTATAGTTTAATTAGCAGGTCTCTTCACCCATTGGATTAAGCATTATACAGGGCCGGCTCAGCCCTACTCGTTGGAGGATCCTGACACAGCTGGCCCTTTGACATGAAGACGTTGAAATCCCAACCTTTCCTTTTAGAGAATAGGACCCAAAGTGTGACAAGTTATTCCAACACACATACAAAACAAATTTCCTGAACCCACAAATGGAGTTACAGTGAGCATCTTGCTCTCTCCTTAGCAGTTTGCTTTTGATATTCACCTGACAGACCTTTTACATATGCCTCTCAAAGTCTTTAACCCTTTTGGAATGATCTGTATCTTAACACCCAGTCCTAGACGAGAAAGGCTGTGGAATAAGCCAAGGACTGCAATTATTTTGTACAGTAGTAATGTTAGGATAAGGCCCAGATCCTTCACAAGTTGTATCGGAACAATGCCTTGTTAAAATAGTCAAACCCAGTACTTCACTTTAATGGCCATTATACTTAGTAAATAAACAGTTTTGCTCTAGATAAATTAATATATCTAAATCATTAAAATTAAAACTAGATGGAGTTGATAAACATATCTTAAAGTGATCTTTTACAGATTGAGTTCCAACTTAGAAGCTATGCCAATTTTCTAAACGTAAAACGGCCAAACAGAATCCCGTTTAATCAAGGCAAAGTCATTCAATTACACAGTTTTCAGAGAGCACCTTTCACTAACAATCTTTGGGGAGGTCATTAACTTGCATCTGACACACGGCTTTCTGATGGCAAGAATCAAAGAAGCTGCTCAGCATAGATTCTAATACCTTATGGGCTTTGTCTCTGGCGCCAAAATTCTTGCTTTACCAAAAAAAAACCCTGTTGCTTTTAAAGATGTATTTCACAAATGAAACTTAGTTTTGTGAAAGGTACCAAAAATAAGGGATATATTTATAGAAATATTTCAATATATTTTTCTTGCTAAATGAAAAAGTAGTGATTTTGTTTATGAACTATTGTTTGATGATGTATGACAAGACCCTCTAGCTGAGAGCCACTAACATCAATGTCTTAAAGCATGTTCCTCTAGTGCTTTAAGGCTCCGCACCCCTCTCTCTGTCTTCCGCTTTATAAAAAAAAAAGGGCTTGGGGTTCACCTGGAGTGCCACCTGGAGCAGTTGCCCCACGCGGCTCCATTGTCGGGCCGGCCCTGGCACCTGTTGTAGGCTTCATCATAGTCTTGGGCTGGACCTTCAAACCCAAGGACCCATATACAAGAGTTGCACGGCACAAAATACACAGCATCTCCTCGAGGCTGTAGGGTGTCACAGCTGTTCATTGCATTAGGCGTAGCCTCCTCTCACTCTTCTCATTCTTTCTCTCACTTTCTCATGCTGGCAATGTAGTAACTCTGTAGTACATCGCAATGATTTTGTTTCTAATTGCTGTATATAAATAAGCAAAATAGGTAGAGTTAATTAGTAAAACAAGATATTGATAATTTGAAAGCGCTTTATTTATGGTCTAAAAATGTATTCTGGTGAAAAAGTTACAAATGGGCTTAAAGGGGCTTTTAGAGCAGTTTGTCACAGCAGATGCAGTGTAGCACGAGTCTGCCCTGGAGGAGCTGTATTGCTATGCAGCCCGTTCCCGTCATTTTGGTTTTGATCTCTTAAAGACATTATGAGTTTCTACAAAACTGTATTAATGAAAAGGTATGATACAGAACAGAGCTTTAACTCCCGGTAGAGTGTCCTATCTGTTTTCCGTAATGTTTGCAGAGGTCACTGAGTTGAAAATAAACTAGGATTTCATGCATTTAAGTACATGAATTGGTATTGATGGCTCTGCATCTAACGACACCTTGACATCATTTCACTTAAAACTGTGTTTTAGTTGATAACATGAATTAATATCTGGAACATTTTCTGCAACGTAAGGTACAATAATGCGCTTGTTAGGCTTGAAAGAGGTTTTGTAAGTGCATGTTGTGCTAACATTTATTGGTCCAAACAGAAATTTTACTCGCGTCCAATATCATGGGCTTACTTTTCTTCTATTGCAAATAAAGAAAGCTTAGATCATAAAAACAATACATGAAAGAGCAACATCTCCATGTTGTAGTCGGTTTGGCAAATAATGTCCAGGTATCCAAAGATGTATTTGCCGAGTAGCATTTAGGGCAACCTACGTAGTGTCTTTATTCTTTGGCCCATATGAGGAATAACTTGATTCATCAGAGCATGGTACGTCTGGATTGCAATGCATTATTTTCAGTGCAAAAAGTATAAAACAAAGTATAGAAACATAATGTAGCATATTATGGAGTCACAGCAGCCTTATTCTTTAAAAATACAGATAATATTAAGTTATCGCACTTCCCGATTTGTGGCGGAACTCATACCAGTGTTGGTAGTGTATATGTTATCCTAATGATGGATCTGATTTGGTAAACCGTGGAAGGATAACATCCTAAGTGGATTTTTCTTGTGTCAATGACAAATAGTATCCTGTGTGAGAAATGCACATGAGGTACTATGAAGTATCAACTCATTCAGGAACATGAATGCGATAACACGGGCAAAGTGCCTGTCCTGGAAGGTGTACTTGTTCAGGTTTCGGAGAGTATGTGCAATAGGTGGCAGTGGTCGCCTTTTATTGCAAGAGAAGAGACCGTGTGTTTGGGACGGTGTTTATTAGAGCGTGCTTTGATGATATGTGTTTCATGACTTAGCTACTCTGTGAGTTTAAAACAATATCTGCTTTTCACTGTTAACATGTCCCAAAGAAGTTGACACAGAACAAGAAGAGACTGTTTCCAGAATAACAGAATTCCAGAATTATTTTTCTATAAACGCCTCTATGTGCACTTAACCCCCTCCAGCCACATGCATATTACTGCTTACCTGACGCCACATAACATATACAGGTAGACAGTTAGGAAACTGAACATATAAGCATAATGTATCCCTTGTCTTCGTTTGGACATCAATCTAATGTGCAGGCTCGTGGACACTGCATTGCAGCAATAAGACTGGCGGTGGATTTGGACATCTTCCACTGTGAGGGACTCTGACTTTCAGCCGCTTTAGGATTTCTCTAATTACGTATTTAATTAGTTAAACTGCAATGTGATTATGCAAATATGTTGTAACTTCTGGAAGGTTTCTGCGTTAACATGTAAGTTAAGCCTGACAGCAGCTCCGTGTTATTATTGGCTCGTACCTGTCATCGGTAATGATGCCTACAAAAGTAAATTTTGCACTTTCATTAAGAAGTGTTCTAATTGAAAAGAAAAAAAAAATAGTACAAATATGAATGCCAAACATAACACAGTGTCTCCGTGTCCAAGCTCAGCCTAAATTAATTCATTAAATACTTTAAATAAGACAAGCAATATTTCTGTTTTTTAATCAGTGTAACAGTTAAGCATGGTTTAACATTTTTGGACTGTTTCACCTAATAATGTGACAAAAGGTGGCAACGCTAGCGTACCAATGTATTGCCCCTATATACGATTCTATTTAGTGCGTAATACGTAAGATTTGGCAAATGAATGATTCACCTTAAAACAAGTTTTTTTTTCCTGCCTTTAAAGCAAAGAAATTAGGGTCTGCACTGCAATTTTAACCATTTCAAGTATGTTAATACCCCTGGCATCAATATCTCATTCCTCTCCAATGTTTCCATACATTACTTATACGTTTCATATTGCCTTGTTCACAGACCATATAGCCGAGCAAAGCGTTTTATCCACTGTGCGATAATTGTAGTTATCAGGGTTAGAATGGTTATTAGAGCATTATTGGGATTAATATACCTTGCCTGCTGGTAATGTAGGGATAACTGTTTCCTGTGGTCTAAGAGGTACTAGTGGGCTAATTAAAACTTCTAGATGCAGACGCTGCCTAATTAACACATTTGCTGTCATTGGTTGCAGAGTATAATTAGCACCTTTTCTGCTACTGGTACTATTAGGTCAATTAACGTTAACATTAGTACAGGTGGTATAGGCTAATTAAGTGCTTCATTGCTACCTTAGTTGAAGGCCGAGGAATTCTCCTTGAATTTTAATATATGTACTTAAGTAATAATAATTCACTTTTCTTTCTATACAGGTCGTATGTGCCTAATTTTTTTTTTTTATTGTTCGTATCTGATGATCTGGTCTTGGTGCAAGATGTATGTTGAGAACCTCCAATAAAATCTTCCGCAACTATATTTTTTGGGCAATTTTAACACTATTTTTATTATAGAAATGAATGCGGTGCCGGTACTCAACATTGAAAGCTATACCTTGTATTGCACTGTATATATACATATTCTCACGGTTCGTTGCACTTGCTTTGCGCTGTAAAATGTTTGAGGGATAATATCTCTTAATTAATATTCCTTTCACACATATAACGCAGAGGCTTTGGGTATCGAAAGCCAGTGCACTGGATATTTAACTAAACTGGATACGTAAAACATTAAGTTCAATTCTAACTGGCTACTTGGTTTCAGCCAATCAGAAGACAGCTAGAATTCTAGTCTTCATCATTGACCAAAAAGATAAAAGAAAATGATAGCTCCTTGTCCTATATAAACCAAAACACCAATATTTATATACATATTTGAACTATTGTACTATCACATAAAACAGATGACTAGAATTTTGGTGTATTATATATACAATAGTATATTTTCTCTTTTATTTATTATTAGTTAATAATTTTTTTATTTGTTGCCACCAAAGATATAAACAAACCCCCTGACACTTGATTTTCATGTGCCATTGAACGCTATGACAATAACGTACATTTATATATGCATAAAAAAAAAATTATACCGCTCCATTATTGTATCTATTGTTGGGTTTTTTTTTGCTTTGGGAACTGTGAGTGGAATGGTAATGATCACAATAAATGCTCCATAATTAGTGTCTGTAACTAGATTAATATGCTTGGATTTATCTGGGGGCTTTTAACCGACTGACCTCCTGCTTTCACTGCGTGATGAAGCCTCATCCTGTATTTTTATTCCAGTGGCACTTTAAATATCCCTGTTCTTTCCATCCGCAGTTATGGCCACATAATTGTTAGCATTTAGGGAAGAGGCTTATAAAACAGCTAATGGCCCGTTTGCAGTTCTTTTTTAATAGGAAACATGCATACCAAATTTTAGATCTGTCTGAATGGGGTGTTGTCGTTATATTACCCCTAGACAGACGCTGTGATATTTTTCTTTATAATTTACCCACTATTCTTTAATTCATAAATGTATGCTATTTTTTAGGGAATTTTATGCAATTTTTGTTAACTTGCGTAACTTTAATAAGAGCATTTCTATCTAATTGACTACCCCACAACTGGCAGGATTATTATTTATTTTTTACATAGGGTGCATATTGTCACCTGTTTTATAGACTTGTATCTGTGGGAAGATTGCTGGAAACTATCCTTTTTCCTTTAGCCAAGAAGTTTTGCCCAGTCTAGAAAGAATTTGATCAGCTGCCGATCACATTCATCTTTATTTAAAAATAATCCTTACTGTAGATTTAAAGTATTATATAAAGATGCTACAAGATTAAAGCAGATCTGTCACTCTCTACCCAAATTCTACATTCTACATTTCTGCATGCAAAATAAACCCATGCAACCGGTTACAGATTAAAATAAGCAATAGTTGTATATTAAAACCCACTTATGTGTCTACCATAGATAAAGGGTATAAATGGTGCCAGATATCTAGTTGTTTTGAATGATGTGGTAGTAGATGATGTCATTCATTGGTGTTGTTTAGTTCCATACACGTCATGGTATTATAATACATACATGTTCTCTTTCTAGATACTTGTACAGGGACTTGATTATTTTCTGTATAGAACATGTAAACAGTTATGGTAATACAACTAATTTCTAAAACTTTGCACCAGAATCACTTTTAACAACACATGTGTCTCTTACTGATGTTGTTGACTGAGGACTTGACTAAAGTCTGCCCAGGTTTCCTATTTATGGAGAATCTTGTTATTTTGCTTCTCAATTTGAACTTGTTTCTGCCACCGACTCTTTAATTCCTTTACTTTCATCCTCAACCCCTCTGCTTGGATGCTGTCCTATAAGCCTGTCCTCCTCCGTGCAAACTAGTACTGCTTTTACTTAAATTGTTTAAGATTTCATGTGATATGCAATACATTTTTTTGTGATGCCACCGGTGACTCATACCTCTTCCATGCAACTCTGGCACTTTTAGATGCGGCTGAAAAACAATCTAGATGAAGTTACAGCAGCAGGGACATGCCAAGACCATGGCATCGAGACTCACAGAAGCTGGATGCCGCATGGAGGTGACATGTTCTTTTTGAGGAAAGGGTTGGAAAGATGTGAAGTGGGGAGTAAGTGGTTTGCTGGTTATTTTGCACAGTGGGAATAACTTTTTGATTACCTTCTAGGAGACTGCATGTTTTGCATACACACATCATCACCCCTTCTGTCATGCCTACACAATCAGAAGGGATTGCTACTTCATCTGTTTTTATCATAGCTATTTAGTTTAAATGTCTTGATGTAAGTATATGTGTGTATATGTATGTGTATATATATATATATATATAGTAAATCTGATTTATATTTTATTATAGAATGTGTATTCTATACCTGAAGCTTAAAACTTTTGTAACCACAATGTAATAATAGTATCATATTGAAGTAGGCATAAGGTATTATAGCTCACCCTTACACACACACATATATACAATATACACAAGAAATAGTCATATGGAGAGAGATTGGCATATAGATATTAACTTGCCTAGGGGCTCATGTGCTGTCTTATATGTACCCATGTTATACAGAGCTGTGTCACTCTCCCTGCATACTGGGAATGGGAGGTCAAAAGGAAAGGGCCCCCTAAGGAGGGAGCATACCTGGGAACCTATGTGAGTAGGCTTCCCCGAACTCACACTTGCTTGAGGGAGAGGGTCTAGCTATTTGATAGGTATGATTAGCCATGGAGAAAAGTGAGGTTACCGAAGGAGGACAACAGAACTTTTGAAGAAGTTGGGAGCAGAAGGAGTATTAGGTGGGGAGTGGGCATTTTGAAGCACCTGTCCCTTGCCAAGGAGAACGAGCAGTCCGGTCCAAAAATCCGGGAAAGCAGCGCTTTACCCAGTCTAACCCAGAGAGTTCCCAGGTATGTGCAGGAACCCTAAGACAGCACTGTAGGCCCTTCACAACTTCTCCATCAACCCTGACACCTGTAGGTATTGTGTTAGCCTTACTCCTTTTTAAACTTTTTATTAAAACTAACAACTTTTTTGTAACATCCAACCTATTGTCATTTATGCTGTACAATATTTTGTAAAAAAGAAAAAATATATACCTATATCAGCGGGTTGTTTATCTCCTACCTTCATATGCTGTTTAATTAAATTTCTGCTTTCTATTTATAATAATTGGCACCATACAAAAATGCAAATTAAATATCTAATCGTTCAACGTTTTTGAGATAAACATTCGCAGAGTGATATTATATTTTTTCTTTAAGTAGTAAATGGTTTTTATTTATGAAGATATTTTTATGATCTGTTGGAAGCTGAGTTTCCATGGCAATCACTTAAGTAAAAGAAAAAAGTCCGTGTTACTTCATAATGCTACTTTCAAGATACGTGGTAAGTTTTAACAAATACTGAAATACTCTTTATGGAGAAAAGTATTGGGGCACATGACCATTACACCAACAGGGGCTTTTATGACATTGCATTGTACATACATAGACATTAATATGTAGTTGGTCCCGGTTTGCAGCTATAACAGCTTCTACTCTTCTGGGAAGGCGTTCCACAAGATTTAGAGTGTTTCTGTGGTTTCGTCCAGTAGAGCATTTGTGAGGTCAGGCACTGATGTTTGAGGAGAAGGTCTGGCTGGCAATCTCTGTTCCAATTCATCCCAAAGGTGTTCGATAGGGTTGAGGTAGCCTGCTCTATGCGGACCAGTCAAGTTCTTCCACACCAACTCATCCAACCATGTGCTAGATTAGAAAAATGTCTTCCTTTTGAGATGTTGTAAAAAATTGCAACAATTGTTAATGGAAAAGAATTTCAGAAATCTCTAGAACCTCCATGCATAAAACCATGATCTGTAAAAACAGTGCCTCACTTTAGTATTACCAATACCCACTGCCATTGTTTGTCTTCCAGAGCAGTGCTTGCTGGGTATCGGTGTTCTACAGCCCTAAAAGTCACAATAATGTGTATCGAAACAGCAGAAATCACATAAATAATATCGCCTTACCCCATTCTATAGATAGATGTCAATAGGTCACAAAGTCATGTAAAAGGTTTATAGCCCTGTCCTCTAACCACGCCCTTACAAAAGTGGCCTTCAAATGTGATTTAAATCCAAACACATTCTAAATCATATTGATTATAGCTTGTTGATCCAGTGCGAAGTCTGATTGCCATCTTAGAGTCAAGAAGGATTTTTTTGTCTTTCAAAGACACAGTTGGAAATGTATTCAGTGTTGGATTATTGCCCTCATCTGGGTCAATAGCAGAGTTGAACTTGATGGACTTTTTTTTTACTTCAACTCGTGGTTGAAATAGCTCGTGGTTAGAATATACAGCGGTTATATAGAGCACAAGGAGCAACCACTTTACATTTCCAGGAGTTGTAAGTTTTTTTTTCCATATTACAATAGGTTTTAAGTGACAATATTGCAAAATAACCAATACATTTTTAGCTTTTGATAATATCCTTCTAAAAACATTAAACAGACTGGAACTTCCATAAGGGTGGTAGCAGAAGAGTCTACATTATTTATACAGATAATGTAGACATTATGTATCCAATGTACTTGCTAGCTATTACTTCCAAATAGTTTCCCTTTTCAATTATACTCAAGCAGATGTGGCTACTTTATGTATTGTCCATGTTAATGGAAATCTAGGACTTCCATTTAGTCAAAAATGAAAAACCCCTCTTGTGCACCGAAGGACTTTAGCTGCTGTAGAACCAATCGTGTAAACCAAGTTCGCAGTCGCTGGTGCACTTCATTATAAGGTCCTAGGAAGTACTGTGAAAACTGACTAGTATCACTAAAAATAAAAAAATCCTGCCAGTCCTTGGGTATGCACAAAGCAAAAACAGACACGTTAAATAAATGCTCCAAATATACTAAATACATACATAAATACATACATAAATTACAAATCTGCTCTTTGAATTGATTAAAAATAGGACATTTTGTCTTTGGCATTGCATCTAACATGCCTGATGCATTAGTGCTAAAGGCACCATCTGAGCTTAAATATCTTGATATTAGAACAATTAACCCAGATCAGAAAGAAGTTCTGACGTTCTATATGTGTATCTGTTCGACCGCTAACGTAAATCATTGTCGCCTACATACCGGAGGCCTTATTCTGTAACCTTGAGAGGTAGCTGAAAATTAATTGTTAGTGGAATTGCTATTTATTGCTCAAAGCCTCAAGCTTTAAGAGGGCTAGCATAATGAACTCTTCTTATTGCGTGTTCTATAATATATATATATATTATATATATATATATATATATATATCTTACTACTTATTGTTCTGCCTCTTTTCAAAGGAGAGGATTTTCAATATGAGCACAACTATTGTGGTGGTCCAGGGTCAGTCACATAGTTCGCTTCTCTTTCCTCATATCATGCTGCGCCAGGTCTTAACCCATGTTTGTTCATCAAAGGTTTGGTAGACTCTGCTGTTCCTTGTTTGCCTTTAAGGCTGTTTCTGTTGTACCAATATCTCTATAGATGAAAGTCCGGACGGCTGTGCATGTCGTTGCCTGGTGGACACTGTGATGTAACAGTCTTACATTACAAAAGGGCCCGTCATGTGTACATTTTCGTATATTTATAATTTAATCAGCAGTAGGATACTACCTGACGAAATGCTGTCCTGTTTGTCACAAGAATTATTGTCACCTCAGTAACTTCAGGCCTGCATAGGATTAAATAAATAAAAATAATATCTTCTATATGGATGAGACAAGAAAGTTTTCGGCCAGATATTTTACAGACTTCCAGTAGAGCTGTGTTAAAAGTGAATATTTTCTTTTATTCTGCTTAATATTGGAGATCTAGAAGATGACTTATAGCAAGGATGTTAAGCTCCAGGCTCTGAAGGCCGCAGACAGACCAGAAATTCTATATATCATGTCTTAAATACAAGGGATATTAAACATTTTGATTCAGGTCCTGGTGTTTAGGATTACCAAAACCTTGGACTCTCTTCAGCCCTCAAGGCCTAGAGTTCTAGACCGCTGATGTATAGTACACTGCTGGGTGCATCAATTTAGAACTAAGGATGCAGGAACTTTTATTTACATCTCATGTGTTGTGTCAGTGTATAATATGCATTTGCTTTGTTTCATAGTATAAGGAAAAACAGTATTATACCTGGTGCACAGTAGATAATGAGTGCCATATTCATGGAATAAGCTTCTCAAACTGTGTGCCAGTAGAGCAGTAGAGTTCTATCTGTCACCATAAGGGACTCCCCTCTTCTCGAATGTTCTCGGTGACAGAAAGTTATTTGAGAAAGAGTATCTGCAGTGATTCTTCTGTTGGTATGAAAAGAACTTGATCATTGAGTTTAAGCGCCAGGGTCAGATCAAAAGCTTAAAACAATGTGTTAACAAGCAGCATCAACCAAATGTTTTCACGCAGATGACTGTCCCTGAAAACAGCAATACAACTTGTACTGTTAACAAAAGCGAGGTAGCCTTTCTGTGGCTCAAGGTAAATGTGTATATACAGCAGTTGAATACATTGTGTGAAAGATCAGGGTGTTTCTGTGGAATTTGATTTCCCTTTCTAGCTGAAACCTTGTTTGACATAAAAAGTATGATTTGGGTTGAATGAATAAAGGGTCGCATAGGAGAGTTACATAATGTATTACGTACCACTTTGTAGGAGTATGCACTGAGCTGATCCTTTTGTGAACACAGTTACTAATAGTAATATTTTAGTGAAACAAAAACTTGTCAATGCAGTTGTATTGATGTTTTACACAGGTAGACATTTCACTTAATGCCCCATAGGCCCCAATGCCATCCCACAAGCCTCATCATGGACATCTATGCCAAGATACTGCCTATTTCTGGTTGGGCGCTAGTAGGATGAAGAATTATTATTTTTTAATATGTAGCCTGGGACATAAACACCATAAAATGCAATCAGACTGTCGTTTAGACTAATGCAGCTCATTAAATGTAGTGCATTAGATGTAACTATCCATGGGATCCTACTGTGGCACAGCAAATAAATCACATTTCTATGGAAATCCATGCATTTTAAGGGGTGCTTTAAATTGGTGCGTTGTCTAGGGTCCCATGGAATTTTTCTTCAGCTCTGCGCCATAGTAAGCGGTGGAATGTTCTATGATGATACGACCACTTTTTAATACTTTGTCATGTAAACACACCATTGTCTATAATGCATAATGCATATATGCTGTGAGTGTACACGTATATGAATCATACATTAAACCTAAAGGAGTCTGGATAGACTTTTCTCTGTACATAAAAGTTTCTCTTGCCATGTTGTGTATACCAAACTTTTATTTAGCATTTTTATGGCTTTGAAAAAACAAGCTATTGTTTAGGCTTTTAATCATTTTTTTTTAAAAAAACTTCAACATTAAGCTGAGATTTCTTTGAACTGTTGTAAATGCAGAATTTATTACACATCAATATATATATTACTATATATTTATCAATTATATATTATTATATCGATGTGTATAAATTAATATATATATAGTAGAGAGAGAGAGAGAGAGAGAGAGAGTATATAGACGAGAAGAGAGAGAGAGAGGGAGAGAGAGAGTAGACGAGCAGACCCCGACGAGAGAGAGAGAGAGAAGAGAGAGGAGAGAGAGAGAGAGAGAGATAGAGAGAGAGAGAGAGAGAGAGAGAGAAGTAGAGAGGAGAGAGAGGAGAGAGAGGAGAGAGAGAGTAGGAGAGAGAGAGAGAAGAGAGGAAGAGAGAGAGAGAGAGAGAGAGAGAGAGAGAGAGAGAGAGAGAGATTGATTTATTTTAAATATAATAAAGGCAAACACTGAAAACTTTGATACTGCTTTCAGAAATCAGTTTGTTTTCAGATATCCCCATTACATTAAGATATCATCCATTATCGTCAATCATATATTAACTATTAAATAGACTATGACAAAAATATATTATGTTAAACAAATTGGAACTTTTTATAGTACATTTTCTTAAAGATCCCCTGTAATTAGGACTATGTGTAGTACCCAGAAGTACCCAGTTGCTGACCTTTACTGTAGCTCAATGCAAACTTTCACATATCAAATGTAAGCGCATAAGTTCCACAACCAATTTCAATTTCCAGTCCGGCCCTGGTACAGAGCCTAATTGACACTTCATTGGCCTGTAAGCACGATTAATGTAATTTATGGCTTTATATAACACCATAATATTTGGAACTCTGTACAATGGGCAAACAGGACTTAACAAGTAGTGCTTGAACTTGCACAAAAAAGGTGAAGAGAATCCTATTCAGACAATAACTGGTAGGCAAGGACATAGACAGACTGATCTGTTGTCTTTCCCCAGTCATGATAATGCAGGTCAGTCGAGTTCTAATCTTAATAAACATGTAAATTGTCCTCTAAGTGGTTGGGTTAAAAGTACCATCATAATGGTTTCATAAACATGCCTTTTATTGTCATGTGAGACGCAGAACCTTTTGTAGTAGCATTTCAGAGACTTTACCGGTAATTATACAACATATATATATATATATATGTATATATACACGCACGCATGTATTCGTTTTTTTCATTTTTTTAGATAGATATTGTTTTTTAATTGATGGATGTTTAATGTTGGATGGTTAATGTAATGGGCTACTCACCAAAATTATATTTTGATTAATTTTAGTACCTGTTGGAGTCCATTTTTGCATTTTTTGTGTTGTACTGCATGCATTTTTTGAGTCTTCATCCAGGAAGAGTAAGCAGGAAACATACTTCCTGCGCCTGCTCAGTGGCAATGAAGTCGATTGTAATTTAGTTCCCATTGGAATCGGTGGTAGCAGCAGCTGCCAGTCACACAAATGCTGACAAAAATACTCTAGAATGGGAATGCAACCTAATTGCATGCAGCGCAATGCACTGGAGTCCATGCAGTCCATCTAGTTTTCTTGAGGTTAGTGTGTCATTGCATCTACAATGTCCATTTAGCCCTGGTGGAACATTTTAGAGAATCCTACTCCACCAGAAGTTAACAATTGGCACATTTATTCAGAAGCTGGCTTTAAAGCTGATATACTATATACGGCTAATGACATTGGAATCCGCCATTACCTTTGCTTCTCTCACTCTTCTTACTTTACCTGCTGCTTGTCTCTTTGTTTAAGCATTTGTCTTCTTTTTCGCCTCCCCATCTATCATTTTCTTCAGTATCACAATTACTTAACCTGTGCTGTACCTTGTTAGCTCCATTTTCCTCCATTCCTCCTGCTGTTACTGCCATTCTTTGCCAATTCTTACCTAATGTGTAATTTTAAACAGAATCATTCATTTAATATTCATGTTAGTTCATAGATCACAAATTACTGTACGGCAAGGCTCACTGCAGGTTGCACTATTCTTGCATAAACCAAGCAGTGTGGCCAATTTAACTCTCTCCTCTAAAACTGCTGAGATTTAGCACTCCAAGCACATTGAAGAGACATGGCAGAGCTAAACTGTGATGGGTGTGAGTAGTTTCATGAAGATACCACTGGCTGGGTCCTGGCCTTACAATAGCTGCCCGTGTTGGAGAAAAGCCATGTTTGGTTTTTTTTTTTATAGGTGGGCTAGATAGATTTACATTACAGGTGTCTGGACATTGTGCTGGGTCTTACCGTGCTCACCATGGCTTTATTATTATTATTACTACTACTACTATTATAAGACGACCCTGATTATAAGACGACCCCAAATCTGAATATTAATTTAGGAATATAGGAAAAAAGTTTTACCAGTAAATGTTAATTCATGTAAACTATGTGAACAATTGTTTGTTAATAAAAGCTATGATTATTTTCCAACCTGCCCCCCAGTTATGCACATCTGCCCCGAAATGCCTTATACCCTCTATATGCCACTGTGCCCCATGGTATGCCTTTTAACCCTCTATATGCCACTGTGCCCCATTATATGCCTTTTGACCCCCTATGTGCCACTCTGCCTCCAGAAATGCCTTATACCCCTATATGCCACTCAGGCATTTAGGGGGTTAAAAGGCATATTATGGGGCAGAGTGGCATATAGGGAGGTATAAGGCATTTCATGAGGCAGAGTGGCGTATAGAGGGTTAAAAGGCATTTCAGGAGGTAGAGTGGCGTTAAGGGGGTTAAAAGGCATTTCATAGAGCACTCTGCCTACAGAAATGCCTTATGACTCCCATTTAACACCCCCCAAAAAAACAACTTACCGGTGCTTCTGACTCCCGATTCGCGTAGGCAACTTCCGCTGCAGCCGGAAGGAGGTGCAGTTAGCAGCGAGGGGGTTGTCTGCGTCCATCGCACAGACCTTCCCCGGCTGTCAGAATTCCCCGGGGAACTCTGATCTGACAGCTGGGGAAGGCTGGAGCGGACGTTGTCTACGCGAATCACATAGACGTCTACACGCTGCCCCGGCTACGCATCGGGGACTCAGAAGCACCAGTAAGGATTCAGGTCCCCTGCAGCGCTGTGCAGGGGATCTGGATCTTAGTCAG
Organism: Spea multiplicata; assembly: GCA_009364415.1. Taxonomy (NCBI): domain Eukaryota; kingdom Metazoa; phylum Chordata; class Amphibia; order Anura; family Pelobatidae; genus Spea; species Spea multiplicata. Next base: position 33,249 of record VKOC01001351.1, on the reverse strand, counting down.
ACTTATTTGAGGTCTGATTATAAGACAACCCCGATTATAAGACGAGCTCTTATAGTTGCTCTGAAAAAAACCTTGTCTTATACGGTACTTTTTATTTAGAGGGTCAGCTGTTTGTTTTGCAGTGCTGTTACAATAAGAACGACTACAAACATTAACAGTAACAGTACAACTGACAATACAATACAAAATTAACAATGACACTGAACATACGTTAAATATAGTGGTATAGAAGCAGAAGATGCCTCAGCTGCTCTTCTACATTCAATTCTACAGGAACTCTCATGACTTTGGTATCATTACTATTCAATTATATGACCACCTGCAAGACCCAGTTGTGTATAATGCTTCCATTAGACCTCTTAGAGTTGCAGGGAGATATACAGATGTAAACCCAGTAATAACTAATGTGAAATAAATCAGACATCTCAGTAGACATTTGGAGGCATTCATGCCTTACCCAGCTATTTTATCAATTAGTAAATTCATCTAAAAAAAGTAACCACTTATGCATCATTTATCTAGTCCACCTTTTGCTTTAATAGATGCCTGTTACCAACGTGTAGGTGCTCCCTCAACCCCCTTGTAGCCATTCCCTTCTGCTTGTCAAATGTCACGTTTGTTAGATCTCAATGTGTTCCATTTGAACTGGCAGCACATTTGCCACTTGATCTGGAAGTAGCGTCTGATGTAGTTTATTGATTGCTTCCATGTGTTAAAGCTGGTCCATTTTCATTATAATTAAAATCCAATACCAGAAGTGATAAAATGTGTGGCCTTTTAGCAGGAACTCTTTCCCTTTTGCTCAGACTCTAGGTCACACCAGCCTTAAGTACTAGTCTACTTAATAAACCCTACTTTTCTCTTAGAGAAAATAACACTCTTTGCTACCTCCCGTTGCTTATCCATAAGTTTCATTTTATTTGTAGCAAATTCTCATTTCAAGTAGCTTTAAAATATATTTATTTCATGGTTTTTTTTGTACTTAGTTCCACAAAAGTCCACCCATGAATGTGAATCTCATATAGTACCTAATGATATGGCTAATTATTTACAGTGTCTGCGTCATTAAAAGGTGGTTTTAAAATGTGGATGGCTGCAGATATGCTATATTTGCAATGAATATATGATTACTCACATGTGAAGGGTAGATGTCCAGAATAATAAAAGATATACCGTTAATTGAAGCCTAATTCCACATGCATGAAAGTAACAGATATTTGTATACAGAAACCCATCTGTATTGCCATTACAAAGCAGAAACAGCTTGGAACATTTAATATACATAAACCCCTTCAGTACTGCGTGGGTTACTAGAACATTAACCCACAATATGGTTACAGTCAGCTGAAAAATTTGTAATATTCTCTTTATTTTTCCTTGCATATTTTGGAAAAGGTACACGAGTGTGCTGTAGAAATAATCATTATATTTGACAGATAATAATGGGATGTTGTAGCATTCTGCTCTGTATTACTCCCATCACTCTCAGGGAGCTAAAGCCAGCTGGTTCGTGATGTCTACTCTCATGCGCATTAAATCTGTCTATACGAATTGTGTTTATTCTGCGAACGCATGGGTTGTATCTGCCAATGAGGGATGATAGAGCATGCCTTCAGTATATGCATTCAGAGTATTCCAGAAATAGATGGTTGAGTGATTTCACTCCCACATTTATTGTATTAGTAAACTATCAACACAATTAAACCATTAGCTGTCAAGCATTCATTTGGAGTCTGTACACTATATGCCATCGCACGAAGCAGGTCTGAACCAGTTTATTCATCTGGAAGTCCGTCTTGACTAATTCTAGACTGGCTGGTTGATGGAGCTCTGGGGCAGCCAACAGGTAGCGTCCAGCTGTTGTTGAATGACTACTCGCATGATTCAAGATTGTCGTGCAATATATGTTCTCAGGATTATGGGAGTTGTACTGGTAGAGCACTACCTGCAGGCTATAGCTAGAAAAGAAATCGGGACGCAATTACTAGTAACAAGCTTGAACTGCGTAGTCTGAGCCCTTATGTAGTTTATCTGGATTACCGCAGATCTGAACCACATCTAAAGGGACTAGCTGTTATATTACTCGTTTTATTGTTATTTATACACAGAGCTTCAGTGTTCCTGGGTGGCCTTCCCCACTTTGGGTTACTTGTAATATTTTCCTGTTAGATAGACAACTGCTCCGCTTACGAGTGTTGTATTAAACACCTATTACAAGAACGGTGCAATTGTTATAGTGCCTCCAGAGTGACCTCTTACACTACGTGTGCCGTTTATTCCGCAATATCAATTTCGGCTTTATTCATACAGTCAGTGGGTTGGAATGATATATAAAAGCAAACCAACTGCAGACAAAATTGCAAAAAAGTAATATTTTCTCCATGCTAATTCAGCAACAGCAATTTATGTATGAATGCAAATCAGAATGGAAAGGCTTCATAATTTTTTTTTGAATAGCTACTTTGTAATTATAATGAGGGCCGTTGTAGATGTCCTCCCTGAACCTGCAGTGGTAAGGAATGTGCGAAACGAGGTGCCTTCATCGGTTTTCACAACAGTGATATATTTGCATTGGGCAGAGTCTCTGCGGACACCAAGCTCGTTGCTGAGCCCGATGATATGACATCATCACGGCACAAGGTAAAGCACAATGGGCGTTGTGCCAACTTGGTTTAATCCTCCATGGTGTAAATGGGCTGGTTTGGGGGATCAGAAATCTCTCTTGCAACCGGCCCACCCAGAAGTGGCAGAGGGGCTACCGCCCTCCTGGACCTGCTGCCTTTGGGCTTGTTTGTGTAGGGCAGAGTACTTCACTGTATCACAATAAAAGAATATGACAACATGTATTGTTGATGGGTCCTAAACATTGACTCAAAATGATTAAAAATCACTTTTTTTTTACCAATTGTCTCATTTATAACTCCTTCTCAATTGTTCTTCATGATTATAGCCATCAGAAACGTACCTGTAATGTTTCTCCCAGAATAGCTTTACTCCTGAAGTGATGTAGTTTTCACTACTTGCGTATTTCACTTAATCTCACCAGTCACTGATTGAATGATTCACTTTTGCGTATTAGAAAGCCTGTTGCCCGCTGCACAGAATACACACTGGCTCTGTATTTGTTTAAAAAGACAATCGCAAAGTTGTTTAATTCTATTGATTCTCTGATGGTGCCTAATGCATACAACACAGCAATAGGACCCTATTGGCTTTTCATCTAAGAGTTAAAAAAGTAATGTGCTTTTACTAACACAGACATACAAAATAATGTCTATACTAAAAAAGCCGGTTGGTCTTTTATTAGCCGCAGAGCTACCAGGTCAATCTAATCACTTTATCCTGAATGCCCAAGGCTGAAAAATGCTTATTGATTCAAAAGTAATTATGGTACGTTTTCCAAGTCCTTGCCAAGTGTCTGTATGCGCCATTGTTTTGATATCAAATTTGTGTTTTCATTGCAAGACTGCTTTCATTCAGTGGCATATGTAATAATCAGATCCTTTGTGAGTGTATGGTTAGAGTCAGCATGATATTTCTTTTGTCAGCAGCAGGTCCGCTTGATACTTATTACTTGTTGTGAATGTCTTTAATTATTTGAAGTCTCTGAAGCAAATGGAATACGTATATTACTGAAACCATTCTTTGTAGGGAGTAGTGCTGGGCAAGATGCTGCTGGCCACGCACAGAACAGAAGCACAAGTTCTTCAACTGCTTGTCAAGTAAAGGACCAAGTTTCAACCCCCCTTTATTATTCGGCAATCTGACACTTGAATTATTTTCTTTAAAGACAAGCTAAATTCGTTGCAATTTGGATGAAAAAAATATGTATTTTTATTAATATCCCTGTGGTACAGGTTTGTCCATGGCTTATTGGTAGCCCTTTAAATCAGACTATCTGATAATGACTTGTATTGTTGTGCAATATCAGAGAAAACAAGGACTTTTCTAGTTGTGTAACATGATTGCAAAATGGTTTTCTAATGACCAATTAGCTTTTTACGGTTAAACTTGAATTAGTAAGACAACCTGCCATTGGAACACTTATGGGAGTGATAAAAATTAGCCGTTTCAGATACAATAGTCATTTACAACATAAACAATGTCTACACTGTATTTCTGATTCATTTGATGTTATTCTAATGGGCACAATTTGCTTTTCTTTCAAAACAAGGACATTTCTAAGTGACCCCAAACTTTTTAATGGTTGTGTAGTTTAGGTTATAGGCTTGGGATGTAGATAAAGTGCAGTAGGCGTACACTCATCATTTAATCATACCTCCCAAGTGGCCTGTTTTCTGTGGGACAGCCAGGGCCCAGCCAGTTTTCTGGTGTCCCAACAAGAAGCCCCACTGTCTACATTTTGACCAGCCCAGAAAGCTGTAAAAATCAATGGCGTTCTAGTGCAGCTCCAAATGTGGCCTTCTTGCAGTGTTCTGATGCTGATCTCTGTGAATTAGCTTTTATATGTCAGGTGGATGGTAGGTGAGATGGCAGCCTGGATCCAGTCCCACTTATTCCTCCTCTGATCCTTCTCTTCCCTGCCTCCAGCCCCCCTCAAACAGCCCCTCATTCGGGCATCTAAAATGTTGGGTGGCATGATACCACCATTAGAATATTTTCAAATTGATTAGAGTCCCTATAAAACATTGTTTTATGAATGTTAAAATCACCCCAGTAATTAGTAGTCAAACTTAAAAAGTTCCTGCCATTTGTTTAGTTTTTCTCTTGCTTCATAATTCCAAATTTGTTGGCACAGAATACTGAAAAGTATTTAGTGAAAAGCTTCAAAATCATGTCTTCCATCTCTGCCTCTGGCAGTCAAGGGGTTACTCCAAAAATATAACATTTTCAATTGCGTGTTTTTAGTGTGTTTTTTTTTTCTCCCCTGGAAGGTCCTCAAACTTTGGAAATATTAGTTTCTGGACCTTGACTACTCTGAATCATTTTAAATTCCATTTGAAATCAAGCTTTTGTGAAGAATGGTATTCACAGCATGGAAAAGTTCTCTGTGTCCTTGGTGCACATAAAGCTAAGCACATAAATAGCATGTTTATAGAAAGTCCTGATGAAATAGAAAAGAAAGGACTACAATATCAAAAGACAAAACGACTGAAAATACAGAACCTGCCAACGTCTCCTTTATCACACTGTTTGAGGGAATATTCTCTTCTTCCATGTTATGCTGGGTAAACTGTAACCAAGGCCAGCGACCTGCTTGTAAACTTTTTAGAACTGGAAAGAAAGAAAAGTCAAATTGTGTACTCATCGTCATATGCCGCCATAATATTGAGAAAAATGGTGGTAAATGGGAGAAAATGATGTTGGTCAATTTGTCACTTTTCCATCCCATTCCTATTCATTTGTGACTTTTCATTGAGGTAAGTTCATTGTGTTGACGGTTTTAAAGCAATTTTAATTTTAAAGAGTTAAAAAGCTGAATTTTTAACTCTTTTATGACTAAATACAGCACGAGGAACACCATTCAAAGTATGGGCGAATGCCCAAACCCATCCAAGAAAGTATTTTTGCCTGGAACACTTAATTGTCATGTGACACAAAAAAAAAAACAGCCATAGAACCTGAAAAAACTTTGAAGTTTTCTGTATTTTTTTGTGATTTAGAGGAAATAATAGAATTATCTGCTATGGTTTATTTGCTTTGAATATTAGAGTGGGGCAGCATCTTTAAAGAGTTTGTAGCCACATTTTATACCTGATAACGTATTCGTTTAGGGGCATATATTGTACCTGCTAATCAAACTGTCATGAAGTTCAAATCTTTCTACTGAAACTTGATAGGATTGGCAGAGCGCTTACTGGAACGGAATATAAAACTCCATATATGACAACTAATTATTGACCTATGTGTAATCCAATACTGGAAACTTTAGTTGACATATCCGTTTGATAAAGGATGCATAAGCAAAATGAATTAATTAGCCAACAGTGAAAAATACAAAAGAATGTTTTTTCCTTTCACCAATAGTAGTTTAGAGATCATTTCTGCAGCAGCCCAGGGCTGATGTAGGTAGCATTCTGTTTTCAGAGCAGTAGTTGACGTATGACCTAAAGAACTCCGCAGTGTTGGCTTCCCAAGCCAACTGGTGGACACTCCCGGTGGACACAGTTTGTCCCTCCCAGCTGTTTATATTCAGGGTGGAGGTGTGCTTAGTCCACTGTGCCCAAAAGGATTCTTTTCTGGGCGTAATGGAAAATAGCAGGTAACCTCAAATAGATATTAGTGGTCACTATATTGCTTCTACCTATGTTCATGGTGGTCATGGCTCCACTTACCACACTAAACCATAGGCACTATTTAGATTATTAACGCGGTATTGTTAGCCACAGTGTATATTGAACTGATGTGTATTTTTTGTTTGTTCTGCACCACTTCTTACATGTCGCGTGTATAAACTTTGCCATTAAAATAGAAGATGTCTTGTTGAACATGCATATTGTGTTAGAGTAGTCCTGTAGGACGTATGCTAGCATATCCATGGGCGCTGTGATAACCTTCCTTCGTTGCGTAGGTCTTACTACTCGAAGATAATATAGGAAAGGAAAATAAATGGAACTAATCATTTAAGATCTAATCTATTTCATTAAAGTCTTCAGTATACATTTCTGCAATTAGCGTTTACTCACTACACCCTTTAGCATTAGTCTTAATGAGTATAATAGGCTGACTCAACACACCATATGATTTAATGTCCCTTTGAAACACAGTGTAGTTGTTTAATATACTCCACTCAGCAAATTTAGAGTTATACAGAATTACCAGGACGCCTCTTTTATTGTGGCTTTAGCCTCATAAATGAATGTTAATGTTTCATAGTTGAAATACTACTTTTCCCACCGAAAGGCATTTCTCTGACCTCTAAGACGGGTATTATTAATGAGATGCCGATTGAGATCATTGGTCACCTCCTTTTAGAAATGAGACCCAGGAGGATCCTGGGAGTTTAGTAACAGAGCCCCTTGGGGTTTACTCAAATAAATGAAACTCTGTAAAGCGAGCTGATATGAGTGAGGTTGCTTAAGCTATCCTCGCAATGCATTACTAGGACATCCAACTTTAAAAGAGTCCCGGCTGAAATCGAATTAACAACTAGCACCAGTAAATTATTTAACATTTGTTAAATATTCAGATGAGGAATTACTAAAGAGCCACCTGTCACCAAAGAGGGTCAGTAACGTTACAAAGTGAGATAAATAACTTACTGGGAAAGAATAGTCTGAAGGGTAGGATATCTGATGCATGTACTAAATACTATTATATAAAACATTGTAAAATGTAATATTTGGGAAAAGTGACACTGATACAGAGTAATAACTTTCTTTTGCTTCTTTTTAATTATGTAGAGCTTGTTGGCACTATGTCATCAAGAGGTAAAAATAATACAATTGCTCCAGAAAAGCGATGGGTATGAATTAGTGCATAGTGATGGTCTGTGAATAGGATTTATTGATTTCTTCATAGGTAATATAATCTGTTGGTACAACGCCACAGAGCTTGTTGGCACTATGTAAGCAAGAGGTAAAAATAATACAATTGCTCCAGAAAAGTGATGCGTATGAATTCGCGCATAGTGATGGTCTGTGAATAGGTTTTAATGAATTTGTCATAAGTACAGCTCTGAGTTTTCTAATTTGACAGTATTCATTCACCTTGTTCACTTGTATTTGCGGAGCCGGACTAGAACGGGAAAGGAATTAGGCGCACATCTGCCAGCACTTTGGTCTCCTTTCTCCGAACAGCTGTGTTACATCTAGCTAGCAGTAGGGGAATTCTTGCAAGCGAAAAGTGGCCTTTTATGCAAAGGTTCATTTATAGCTTTAAAGTTTTTGGATGCGTACTGTCGGAGCCCACTGGTCTATTTATTTAGAAATCTTTCTAGCTGCTCATACAGTAATTGCTATCTTTAAACTGGCGCTGCATGTTAGCTGTCACTTTATGCCCACTGCTAAGTGAATGTCCCCCTGCAGTGAGGCCCTTGATAGAAAATTGCTTTCTGTATATTTTTTTACCATAATTCAATGGATCTAAAACAATAATGTGCATTTTAAAGGTTTTAGCTTTTTTTGCAGAAGGTTGCAAAGATGTCCAGACCCTTTAACCATTAAGAATCCTTGTTACCTCTTGGTTTGTCTCTTTTTCTGTTTATCTGCTGTCTATATCTATTGCTAGGTCGCTATATATTGATCGATAGGCATACAGATAGGCAAAAGACTGATTTATCTAGTGCACCAGAAGACTCCATAGTGTCGTTACAATAGGAATGAGTGACAAGGAACAATAATTTTAAATGATGATAGCATTAACACACAAGACATTGTGATACAGGACAAGAAATGGTGGGACTGCATGGGTAATAATTATATGATAGTAGCCAGAGTCACGTGAAGAAGTCATTGGCATTCTAAGCTATTCATGGAAGCACTATAAGTAATACACAATAATTATTGATACACATAGACTGTAAGCTCGTTGGTCCAGGGACCTCCTGTCCTAATGTATTCATAGCTATTCCACCATGTTCTTAATGTCTGTGTAATTATTGTACTTCTCTCTAGATAACAAACATAAGTGCAGTGGCTGCTACTCTAAAGCTCCTTATAGCTTGTGTATTGCAGTTGCTGGGGGTTTGTTCATTTGACAAGCTAAACCGAGTCTCCCTGCCTAGTTCAAATGGCTTTAAACATGATTAAAGGGAATTTTGTGTTGCCTTCGGACCAACTTGTACATGTAGTCATGTTATTTTGTCTCTGTGTTTTTTATTGTATGTCAGGTTGTGTGTCACGTGCCGTGCTGTTGATCGAGCTCGGGTTCAGGGGCATATGTTTAAAGTAATGTCCTTTCGTTGGACAGGAGGCTGACCCAATGACATCAGAGAAGGGGAAGAGTTGTGGAATAAAATCTACACTATCCCTCGAACTGTGGAGCTATGAAACCTGGGGTAATGCCTAACGGAAGCATCTGTCTGCACTTAGCAAGTTCTATTAGCATTTATGTTACAGATTATTGATAGATTGTCAGATATTAGGACGCGTTACTGCCATTACCGCTTTTGTTTATTGGGTATGTCATGGTCAAAGTTAAATAGCAATTAATTAAGTTTTAGGCAGTCTCCAATGCAAGCGATTAAGTGTTGTTTACTGACATATGTGCTTGCCAAGAGAGTTATTTATATGTGTACAAGAATATTTAGTAAGGCACAATGGGGTACAGGGTTTTAGTTGCGTTTTTAAGAGCTATATGGAAGGATGTTGTATTTCTAAATAGATATATGGAATATATGCTTATTTGGAAATAAAGGAATGATTAAAGTGTGCTTTATAGGTTTGAGTGTGCTAATTGATTGTAGTGTTTGTGTGACACAATGTTGTTAAACTTTTTGAGTTTGCTGTGAGCTCAAGCTCTTGATCGTGTCTTTTAGAGAGATTGGAATGGTGCGCTAAATTTATTTATTTGTTCGCTGGATGCGTGTAATTATGTTATGTAGTAGCTGCTCATTGCATATGCCTCTCACATTTGAAACATTGATGTTGAAAGCCTAGTATCACTAACCATGGGCATCTGGAGGCGCGCGGGCGATGCCAGGCAATAAAGCCACTCCCTTAAAAATAAGTGGCCGACTGGAGCAGCATCAGGGGGAGACAGAGAAACAGTAGATCAACTAGACATAGAGAGCAAACTGGTAATCAGGGCGGTGCAGCAAAAAAGCTTTTTATTTAATTCTGTACCCTGCTGGTCTCCTCTACTCAGGTAACTCCTTCTACGCAGGCACAGAGTCCATCTGGGCAAAGACACAGTTTGCATGCAAGGTGGAGAGGTCACCAACAATATGTTTTCTAGGATGATATAATGTGCTATATTACACATACCTGCCAACAGTCCCAGAGTCTGTCCTCTCATAAAAACATTGCCTATTCACAATGCATGACACTGTGCCCAGGCAGCATTGTGTGTCTGAGAGAAATGCTGGCAATCAAGCCTCATATACTCCAGGATACGAGGGTGGAGCCTAAAGTAGGTGGAGTCACACAGCACCACATTGCCCCACTCCCTTTATGTCCTGGGACACCTGGAGCAAAAGTTGGCAAGTATGTATTGCACACTGTTGTGTGGAGTGACTCTAAGGGTTACAGATACAATTTCATGGAACAAATGAGAAACCTGATCTTTTATGAATGGTATTTCTGGAGCTTGATATAAGTTGATACCTTTTTGGACACCTTAAACCCTAACAAACAAAGGGTCAATGAGATGTTATCCTATCAAGGGTCGTTCCACTTGTTTCAAATGTGCTCCTTGTATATGTGTCGATTTGAGTGTTTTTAATGAGTTAAGATTAGGCTATCAAAAGAACATTGATTGGCATCCAAAGCTTGAGCTCCTATTAAATCATCAGGGATGGCCTCTGCAGACCTTCCTTGCCTCTTAACCAGTTAAGGGTTCAACTTATTTCAGTAAATAAAAAAACACAATAAGAGTTTGTAATTCTGATGTAAGGTCTAATAAGTTGTCATAACACCATAGCAACCAATGGAACACTTCAGTCGGTAAGAATTATTCCTTTTCCATGGGGATAACATCACTTTTCAACATGTACCCTAGCAGCAGCTCTCCATTACCTCTGTGATTTGATGATTCTCAGCATTGAGTCAGCCAATCGGGTCAAGAAAGCGCTCCCGTTAGTTTTAGTGGGAACTATTTCTGTGGGTGCACATCGCAGGTCCTAGACTACAAGGAACCATCTGAACCAGCGCTGGAGCTGACTGGTAAAAACTAAACCATGTGTCAGATGCACAAACCTCTACCTTGGCAAATAGCTGGGGTCTGGGGAAAGGGGCAAATGCGTATGGGAGGACGAAAATTTAAAGGGACCATGTATCATATTCGTTAAAGTGCATATGATGGCTGGAGTGTCCCTTTTAATGGTGCTTAAAATGGTCGTTTATCTCGAGCACTGCATTTCTACAGTAAGACTATTTTGGTCAGGTTTCCAAAAGCTTTATACACATGACTGCTCCATACAAGCAGCGTTCTGTATGTGTATAAAGTAGAACGTATTATTATGGTTCTCTTGTAGACGTCTGGAAAGATATTCTGATGTACAATTTCATTTTCAAATGAGAGAAAAAAAAAATACTCCTGGAACAGTAGGAATGAAAGGCGAGGTATTTTGGCTTGGCATATTTCCATAATAGGTTATGAAATACAAATATTCTAAATAAAGAAGCAAAATATAATAAGCCATATTGCACTAAATTATACCTAACAAGATAGATAATTGCCACAACGTTTTTACACGAATTAGACATAAAATGTGAAGTTATAGTAAGCTTGTAAACCTGTCATCTGAAGCGTTTTACAGGTTCAGGCATCTCAAGCTGTTTGACAGTGAAAAGTGCAACTGGAAAGAAGGCTTTTATGGAGGCCATTACTTTTAAAAGGTTTCCGCCATCTAACTAAAATTACGATTATTTACTTCAAGTGAATTCCTACTAGTTTCTCTGTTTATTTGGATGGCAATTTCTAAAACTGTTTCTTAGTTTCTGCACATCCCCATACCCCCCCCCATCCGTCACCTGGCTTAACATATGGAAATTTTGTATTTATTTATTGGTTTCACTGAAAATTGTAAATGAGTTGCTTTTAAACTGTATTGTTCATAAGACGTCATGCTTTAACTTAATAGAGTTCTTCGCCGGGCCATATCAAGGCTTACTGTAGAATGATGCGTGAGCTTCTCCACCATTCGCCCGTAAAACACACTTTTTAACATAGGCTGTGTCAGCGGCACCATGATTTATAACAAACACAAAAAGGGGTATTTTTGTCTTAGGGCCTGTGGTTAGTATTGTGGCCAAGGGCCTGGGCTTTACTTGGACTTTTTATGTGAGTATGTGACCTATTGATAGCTTTATGTAACGGAGTAAGGAATTCTGAAGACAAATGGAGTATGTATTTACACATTTTAATGCATGCACGTTATTCTGATGTTTAAGGGACAGTTTATTGCTCCTGACAACCCTTTTAAACATAAATGCATATTAAAGTTATCTGCGAGAATATATATACCGTATTTGCTCGATTATAAGAAGACCCCCCAAAATCTGAATATTAATTTATGAAAAAAGAAAAAGCCTGAATATAAGAAGACCCTATAGGAAAAAGTTTTACCAGTAAATGTTAATTTATGTAAACTATGTGAACTATTTTTAATAAAAGCTATGATTGAGAAAAATATTTAGTTTTTATTTCCTTTTTTTTCAACCTGCCCCTCGAGTTATGCACATCTGCATCAGAAATTCCTTATACCCCCTATATGCTACTGTGCCCCATGATATGCCTTTTGGCCCTCTATGTGCCACTCTGCCTCCAGAATTGACTTATACCCCTATATGCCACTCTGGCATTTAGGGGGTTAAAAGGCATATTATGGGGCAGAGTGGCATATAGGGAGGTATAAGGCATTTCAGGAGGCAGAGTGGCGTATAGAGGGTTAAAAGGCCTTTTCTGGAGGCAGAGTGGCATTAAGGGGGTTAAAAGACATTTCACAGAGCACTGTGCCTCCAGAAATGCCTTTTGCACCTCCATTTAACACTCACCCCCTCCTCCAAACTTACCTGAGCTTCTGAGCCCCCGGTGCTTAGTCCGGGCAGCGTGTAGAGCTCTACGCGATTCGCGTAAACAACTTCCACTGCAGCCGGGAGGAGCTGCAGTTAACAGCGGGGGTTGTCTGCGTCCATTGTGCAGACCTTCCCCGGCTGTCAGAGATCACTGGGAACTCTGATCGCGTAGAGCTCTACACGCTGCCCGGACTACGCAACGGGGACTCAGAAGTACCGGTAACTTGGGGGGGGGGAGAGACAGGAGGATCCAGGTCCCTTGCATCGCTGCGGGGGATCTGGATCCTCATAGTCAGACCTAGTTGAGGTCTGATTATAAGATGACCTCGATTATAAGACGAGGGGTATTTTTCAGAGCATTTGCTCTGGAAAAAACCTTGTCTTATAATCGACCAAATATGGTACATTCTGCATAAACAAAAAGAAAATAAAGCAAACTTGCCTAAAATAGGAACCGTAGACTGGTGATTCTTGCCACTGACTGGCTGCTTAAGCCCTACACGTCTCATATGTATTTGCACAGGGACAGGGGGAAACCGTGAAAATATAAGGGGCCCCAGAACTGTCATATGTATTAAAGTACCTATAATGGCTGGAGTATCCCTGGCAAAAAAAAAAATATTTTGGCAACATTTCTTCTAAATGTGTCTAAAAGTATTTTTCTCATTTTCGTTGTATAATTGTTACACGCTTTCTTTCAGATATGTATTCTTATCTGTTTAGAGCTGCAGGCAGTTGTATAGGGAGGGTTGGAAATTGCACTTGTCTGGCTAAAGCCAAACCATCTATCCCGATTTCTAAACGGTTGTTTTTAGGTGTAATGGTCTTGCTGTGGAATATAGAATCCTCTCTTTCCATAATTTTAAGATTTGTCATGTACGGGGAGATTAACTACTGTTTGAAACCTTGTCCGTTTTATCAGTATGGCTCTGACAGCAGTTCCGTGGAGCACTAGAGCCTTAGAAATGGTTGTGTATCCCTTTCTGTTCTGATATTCATGGACACTCGTTTTCTGGAGGTGTTCGTGACTGTGGCTTAATGTGGCTTGGGAACATTGAGTCATGCCAACTACAGTCTGATGGTAATGGCCAATATTAGTTAGAGTTATATTGGGTAGGGCTGGCCCATATCAGGCATGGTTGTCTTCCAAATTCTGCAGACACATAATCCTAATGATCCCTTTGCGATCAGGTTGTGTTGGGTTCAGCTGGGTGTGTGGGGCACTAACTTTTCCACACCTGAATATTGCTTGCATGGTTACCCAGCACATTCCATATTCAATTCTGTGAAGATTTATAAAATGCCCTTTGCAATTTGTGACCCATGCATTGGGCAAGACATTTTTTTAAGTCTGTCCTACCATTTTTTTGCCAGCTATATGAAGTTTTGTTCGATTGTTTGAAAATGTGCTATCAGGGTTTAATTTGCATCCACCTTTGCATTAAGGGACATATGGCGTATTTGTGTTTTCCTATTCAAATTTCAGAAAAAATGTGCCAGTTGGTATATGCCAGACTCCTGTCATATTCTGCTTGCCGTGAAATGCAAGAAAATCACTTAGATACTAAAATAAAATAGGAGTTAGCTGCAGTCATTTTTTACTTATTAAGTTAACTCTTGTTGCACAAGCAAGTATTAGCATGTAGAAAAACCCCTATTATAAAAGGATGCATTTAATGTACTAAGCATTCTTTCAAAATGCAAAAAAAATAAAGCACTTACTTGACGCAGAATTTATATCTATGCTGCAATATCTTCATTCTTCTTCCACGATCTGACATTTCTTGCCACTGATTGGCTGCTTATCAGTGGCAGGAAAGTACTTCCATTGAAATCAATGGGAGTATTGTTCTGTCAATAATGGGAAGACTTTACACGTGCACACAGGGGTCTAAACAGACCCCTACATGCAGCTTTCCCTGAGCCAGCAGGAGCTGACCAGAGTACACCACATGCAGGAAGATGCATTTGGCCGAATGCATCTTCTGCAGGGCATATAGCAGGAGGTCGGGAAAGGGGCATTTACAAAAATGACCAAATGTGAAGTGACCATGCACCTGCCATATGCTTTAAAGAGCATATCATGACTGGAGTGTGCCTTTAGTGGAAAAAAAAATCATATACATTTATCTGAAATTTTTTTTACTTTGTCCAATTTTGGTGTGTTAACCACACTTTTATGAAAAGTAAGTAACACACCAAAATTGGACAGAAAAATTCAATAACTATATTAATATATTAATATATATATATATATTATATATATATATATATATATTTAACTCACACCAGTACATGCTAGAACCTGGGCATGATAGGAGTGTGATGTATATAATGTCTATATATAATGTTGTGCTTAGCAGATTGCATGACATAATACAAAATCTCCTTTTGTGTTATGATCTATTGATATTATTATATAAGTAATAATTAGTAATTCAGCTATACTCTCAGTCACATATAGATTTTATCTAATGTAAGCTAATTTATGCATGGAATGCAGGCCTTTCTGGACCAGTTTGTTTCAAATCCAGATAAACACTGATGTATATAAAACAACTGTGTTCTGCATGCTTTTTTTCGAAACAACAAAAGGCCTCCCGGAGCGATGCCTTTGTCTCTTCTCCTCTGTAACAACATCTATTATTATTTCTAAAAATAAAGTGAAAGATATCCCCCCTTATCATTTATATGTTGAGTTTCAAAAGCTGAACTTGCGAGATAGCAGAGCAATGGTTTTCATCTTTTTCCCATCCCTGGCTCATTCTCCCCCAAACTCCTGTGTTAGCTAAAAGCTTTGTGCGGACATTGCTATTTATTGGTAGACAGTGCCTTGTATGCTCAGTGTCTCTATCCGGTCAAAGGCATTTAATGGCTGCTGCACAAACTGTGCCCCATTTTATGCCTTGTGTCCAGAATGCAAATGCTTCAAAACACTGCTATCGACATTAGCTTCGATTGGCTAATTGGTTCCCGGATCATAGAGTAAGTTTGTCATTGGTTAAACCATACACTAAAGGCTATGTGGTAATTTTCTTTGAGGAAAGTACACCCTATTCGTGTGTCTCTATAACAGTGCTATATAATCTAAAATATTATTTATATATACAGTATTATGTCAGGTCACAAAATTTATATATCCAAAGCTGTGCAAAATGGTCACCTAAACTATAAACAGTGGTAGGGAATTGTGTGAAGACCATCACTGGCTTTCATAAATTCCATTTTCCACAAATACTTTCTCATTCAATCTTGTAAATTCCATCCCATCGCTTTGAGGAGATGAGACAAATTAAGCGATAGGAAATAAAAGCTATCACTGAATTGTGATTATAGCACTGACAGAAGCTGATTCCTAAATCAAGTTCTCACATGCCAGATTATTGTCATCTCTTTGGAGAAAGGTCAACCTGTGTAAGAGAAATGATGAGCAGGACCAACCCCTGATTCATCTTGAATACAATGAGCTTAACTCTTCCAGGCTGGTTATGCCGATCAATTACACAGATTCCTTCACGGCTGATCGCATCGTGGGGACCTTACATGACATTTGAGCAACTATTTACATAAATGCCAGATGTGATTAAAGCACATTAATGCTAGTGTGCACTCTGATTCCTATTAGGGACAAACAAGACCAGGTATGGTGTAATGGACACACTTTAATGACTATGGTGCCCAAATCCTGTCTTGATCCAATTTGATGTTTTCATAGACCCATCTCAGTGCCCATCACTACTTGCATTATTGGAAGTTAGTGGTGTCACATATACAGTGTACAAAAGAAGCCAAGTTGGGGGCAGAGTGCTGCGACTGGAAGCTTATATTGTGATGACCTACTATCTTTTTATTTTGGGCAGTCCCCTTGCCCTGGTACTAATATGTGCATGAATGTAATTTCTAGTATGCCATATACCCCAAAATAACAGTGACTTCTGTGTAAACTTTGGGATCATGGCAAGTAGTTTGATCTATACATGTTTAGCTTATGAAAATGATGCGTGTCATAATAAGAAGGTTCTTAAATCGAGCACAGTGCAAAATAGGCTGTGCCGCCAGGCTTCCAGTTTAGCGCCCTCCATGCTGAAATGCAAGTGGCATAACCCAGAAGCTGGCCGCCATGTGCTTGTGAGCAGCCAGGGTGCTAACACTTGCATAGAAACATAGAATTTGGCAGCAGATAAGAAACATTTGACCCATCCAAACATCCATAAGTTATATTTGACACAGTGACAGTCTGCTAAATATTCATTTACATTTCAGAAGTCCATTGTGACTCAAGTTCTTCATTCTCCCCATTTCAGAAATGTTGCTGTTTCTAGTTATAGAGGCCTTTGCACACACATGACCAACATATAGTGGAGGTTTCTCCTGCCAGGGCATTGGTGATCTGTACAGGAGTTAAGATTCCACAACACACATCGGTTGCTCCATAACATGGTACCCTCAGACGAGAAGCCTGTGGTTTACCTGCATGCAGTGCTTAAAAAAGAGGTCACTGATGGTTTTATAAATAACTCTGAAACAGTTTGCTGTAGAGAAGTCATTATGATTTCTTTGCGTATATGATGGATCACTTTCCTTTTAAACGCTACCTTACCTTTAGCTTAAAATCAAGTTTGACGTTGTGTGTGTGAACCTTTTACATGTCCCTTAACCAGGCTTACTGTGGTGCATCTGGTATAAATGGTGTCCTCTATTGTTGGGCGCTCTATCTCTATCTCACTATGTTATAAAAAATACAACATAATTGTGTTTCTGTTTTGAAAAATATACCCTGATTGTATAAAAACATTTAATGTGATAGCAGGAAGGTTCTATTTAGCCTATCATGTCTATACATTTTACTGTTAACTACATACTTAGAAATAGAATGGTGATTTTCAATGTCCCATGCGACTTCAAGTCGTCTTCTGTGTCAGTGTAAATGGAACAGCCCAGAGATGGCCATTGACCTAATGGGGCTTTTCAGAATAATAAGTAAATCAACTTAAATGTACAATTTTAAATGTGTATGTGCTCCTGTACCCTGGCAGGATTTTGGCTTCTCAGGGGCTGAATTGAAGAGTTGAGTATGTATTATATCATGGCCTATATATATAGGCCTATAAATAGGCCAAAATGTGGCTTGACTCTGAATCTTCATGTCTTGAGCCCATGGCTGTTGGTGTACATGATATATTACATACTCAATTCTTCTATGTAACTGGTCAGCTGCAGCAGTATTTTAATTCATCCCCTGAAAGCCAAAATCCTATATAAACTCCATAGGTACTATATACTCCATAGGTACTAGTATTAAAATCAATTTCACAGAGGGCAGAGACCTTCAGGGTTCTTACTGTACTCTGCTAGTGTCAGAGTAAAGAATGCTTTTTTCACTAGTTGCATGTTGTGATCTCTGCGTGAACACAGATTACCTGAGGATATCTTTATGAGTTATAAATCTGCAGCTTCCATGATTACTGATGTTAGAACCAATAGGTGTAGCAAGAGCATTGTCGCTACATTGAAACTTTTTTTGATTAATTGGAGGGTAAATATTTCCCTAAATCTCTGATAAATTCCCAGGAGGGGTCTTTGCAGAGTACACGGCTGACGATAAAAAGGGTCTTGAACCTCTATATCTGTAACCGTGTCTCATTCTTTTTACCATGACAGTTAACATCTTTCTCCTGTATAATACACATTTCTTCCCCTTTTTGGGTGTGGGCAATACAGAGAACAAAGCTTGAGGAGATTCTGAAATTATGTTAATTCTAAAGTTGCCGAAGGGCTAGGGAATAATTTTCCATTTTCTTATTTGTCCATAGACTTTTGACAAGACTGGACCATTTTCACCAATCAGCCATAACATTATGACCACTGACAGGTGAAGTGAATAACACTGATAATCTTGTTATCATGGCACCTGTCAGTGGGTGGGATATATTATGCAGCAAGTGAACATGTGTTAGAAGCAGGAAAAATGGGCGAGTGAAAGGGTCTGAGTGACTTTGACAAGGTCCAAATTGTGATGGCTAGACGATTGGGTCAGAGCACCTCCACAACTGCAGCTCTTGTGGGGTGTTCCCGGTCTGCAGTGGTCAGTACCTATCAAAAGTGGTCCAAGGAAGGAAAAGGTTCAGTGATGCATGTGGGAGGCGAATGCCGGCCCGTTAAATCCAACAAACGAGCTACTGTAGCTCAAATTGCTGAAAAAGTTAATGCTGGTTCTGAACACACAGTACATCCCAGTTTGTTGCGTATGGGGCACGTCAGCATAAGAACTGGACCATGGACCAATAGAAGAAGGTGGCCTGGTCTGATGAATTACATTTTCTTTTACATCACGTGGATGGCCAGGTTCCTGTGAGTTGCTTACCTGGAGAGCACATGGCACCAGGATGCAGTATGGGAAGAAGGCAAGCTGGCAGAGGCAGTGTGATGCTTTGGCCAATGTTCTGCTGGGAAACCTCCGGTCCTGCCATTCATGTGGATGTCACTTTGACTTGTACCACCTACTTAAGGATTTTTTGCTGACCATGTACACCCTTTCATGGACACGGTATTCCCTAATGCGATTGGCCTCTTTCACCAGGATAATGCACCCTACCACGAAGCAAAAGTGGTTCAGGATTGGTTTAAGGAACAACAACTTCAAGGTGTTGACTTGGCCTCCAAATTCCCCAGGTCTAAATCCACTCGAGCATCTGTGGGATGTGCCAAACAAACAAGTCCGATCCATGGAGACCCGACCTTGCAACTTACAGGACTTAACGTCTTGGTGCCAGATACCACAGCGCACCACCTCGACGGGTCGCAGCTGTTGGCAGCAAAAGGAGCACCTACAGAAAATTAGACAGGTGGTCATAGTGTTATGGCTGATCGGTATATACTCTCAGTATCGGGCTTGCCTTGAAGGCCGTAAGTTGCTAGGCAGATCCTGTTTCTCTATTCTGCTTATTGTTTGAGAATCCAGCATCACTTAGCTGTGTGGGTGAAAATATTTTTCTTTGGTATCTTTTGAATCACTTTGCTGAAGGTTAGCTGATTTCCTAGCATTTGACTGAAATTACAACTCAAATTATGTGCCTTTTTTGTGTCGCCAGACATAAATTTATGTGCATACTGAATCAACCAAATGTTAAACATAGATTTTTTTTCTTTCTTTTTTTAAGTGAACATGCTCATGAGTTAGCAGTTCCCATGGTATATTTCAGAGTAGTGCCATCACGTAAATCTAACATACGTAACCACCAGCTACCACAAGTTTGTCTTGTCATGCGTGATTCATTAATTCTACTTTGACTCCATTCATCTGTCCATCGGTCAGCGTACATCATCTCCAAGTCAAATACAATCCTGATATCTCTTTTCAGGTTGTCAGTGAGGCTGTTGTACAGCTGTCATGTTCTGAACTTTGGGATCAGTGAAACCCGCTGCCTTACCGTGTCTCACTGGGATACATGACTTCCACTTGTTTTACCTCAATTTCAGAAATAAATCATGTTTAACTAGGTTTTAGAAATAGTGTCTTAACAAGATGCCCCTTTAGCTTCCATCCTTGAAAACATAAATATTTGTTATTTGGACGAATAGCACAGCTCTTATGAGCCACCTATTTTGTGATGTTTAAAAGGAGGAATGCTGGGGTGTCAGATCAGCACCTTATGATTAAGGCTTGGCAGCTCAAAGCTGTTCTGTGTGCCAAATGTTTTGTTTGGTGGCACCTGTCCTTTTAAAGAAATAGTCCTGTTTGTCATTCCAGATCCTCATTTAAGATATTATTTGTGCTGCACTCCAAGTCCTGGGCAGTAATCTTCTGCACGTGTCCTTATTAGCTGTGCTTCTTTATTACACCAGTAACTCATAGTCATACAACATATGAAGGTTTGTTTGGTAATCAGATGCTTTTCATGATAGGTTTTCTGTTAGACTGGAGGTTTGCAAGCTATTAAAAAATATATTATATATTTTGATAGTGACAGGACACTTGTTAAATTACCTGAATAGATTACAAGGGCCCTCAACGCCTTATGTTTCTGATCATTGTCTGTATAAACCATTGTATGCAAAATCTGTTGGGGCTGTAAAAATATAAGATAGAGCTAAAGCTCTAATTTTAGTTTAGCAATACCACAGTTGAATACAGGGGTGGGTTGGCCCGGGGATCAAGTGTATGTGTAAGGGAGTGGTGTGTTACCATGAGTGTTTCTGAGTGAGCTGCTGCTCCAGTGCCTCTCTACCACCATGGGGTTGTGTAAGGCATCTTATGTCAGCCTGCTGGGTCCTCGCAGTGCCCACCTCAATGTAGCTGTAGCCAAGCAGGAAGGTGTGGATTCATCGATGGTGGCCCTGGCAAGTGCTCCTAGAAGCCAGGAAGTGATTTCTTGTCACCATGGTGACCCCACGCCCAGGGTTTGTCGAGCGTGAGTTCATGTGTTTGTTAATGTGTATTGTGTGTATGTGTGTTAGCATGAGTGTGTATCTGTTCTAATGTGTGTGTGTGTGTGTGTGAATATGTGTGCTAGATTCAAGTTACCCGAGGGGCAAGGGGCCAGTGGAGCCACTTGGCTTCAGTCATAATGCCCAACCCCCCCCCCCCCACTACCAAGGTGCCAGTTCTCCCCTGGTTGCAAAACAATATAAGACTACATTTTCAGCTTGAGCACAAGCATCTCAATTAGCAGAACTGCCTGTTGTCAGTAAAGGATAAACAGAATTCGCAGAATTTTTGCGGCCCTCAAGGTCTCGAGTTGTGCACCCTCGATCTAAAACACAGTAGAAATTACGGAAGCAATGTGTACTTTCAAAGGACTACAAAGTGACTTACCATTTAGGGTTTTCTTTCTTTGATGGACTGGAATGACATATACACCAAGTATATGGGACATAGTGGCCAAATTAAACTTGTGTATATTATGTCAATTACTATTCGTTAATAATAAGGTATCCAATAAGAAAAATAGAAACCTGCGTGTGAAGTATTTTTTCCCCTAAAGTAAAATGTATGTATGCAGTTAAATGCAAATTTAATGTGGCCCACCTTTTTTTCACTCTTTTTTTAATGTGGCCCACCTTTTTTTCACTCTTTTTTTTAATGTGGCCCACCTTTTTTTCACTCTATGGGTTTTTGATGGAACTTCCAGTCATTTAAATTCCATTGAGTTCAGTATGATGAATAGATTAAGTAGAGCCGCCATAGTTGCTTTACCATAACACCAATCTGCAAAAGTATGCACAGCCCCCTTGTTATATGTATTTTATTAATTGATCCTTCATAATCCATGATTTTTTTGGTGAGACAGAAGGCATTGTCATGGTTTTTTTTTCCTTAACACCCCAAATGGAGTTGATATTGTTTCTATGGCTTAGATGTCCTGGGGGAAAAAAAGGGCTCAAAGCCTATTACATTCATTGACATACAATGATCATAAAAAAAAGTATCTTAAAGGGAACAAAATAGTTAAAATTGTTAACGAAGCAAATAAAATTAATCAATAAATCTTGACTTGTTAAAATTAAAGGGATTGGATTTTTTCTCTCTAAAACGCAGTGTGTGCTGGCAATTAAAAACCCAAGTTGCATTTATAAAACCTACAATTCATTAAAAACACCACAGGGAGAGAGCTTCAATGATTTTATAGCCTGCAGAGTATGAGTGGCTTCCTCTCTTAGTTTTATCTTGGTGTTTGTTTGCAAAACAGCTCTGTGACCTTCACAAGACATCTTTTTAGGCTTCTTCCTCTTATATTAGCTTTTGTCTGAAAGGACAGGCTTTTCTATACGAGTCCAAACCGTATGTCTTTCGTCAAGGCTGTAGCTGAGGAACATATTAATTTTAGGCACACAAGCTAAGTAAGCTGAGATTTTGAATAATGGATTTTTATCAACACAGGTTACTGCTTTTACGATTATTTACAGTTTTTTTTTTTTTTGCAATTTCCTCACATCCTCGTGTCTCTTATTTATCCTCCTGCTTCTATTTGAACGTAACATAAAACAACATATTATCAAACTCGCAAGACTCTAAAGAAATTAAGCTTGCACTAATAACGGTGTTCTTACTCAAATCTCACTTTAATGTCTCTATGGGACATGAATCTGGATAGATTACTGTATGCTGCTGCCTCTTCCAGATGTATGTAATAGCATATTTGCCAAGGTTTTCCCTGAACGTTTAAAACCTTATCCTTTAGGATCCACCGAAATTGCTGGTCATTTATCTCCTGATAAAGTGCGGACACTGCTTGTCTTTCAAACACGCTGTGATCCAACATCGGTAAACTCTTCTTGTAATATTTGTCCAAAGCAGGACTGAAATTGGAATTTTAGGTGTCTAGTGCAATCAGCTGTTGCCGTCAAAGGAATGGACGTCTGACTATATTTTTCGGAAGCTGACAAGAATGATATCTAAGATCTAAGCCTAAGGCTGGATTTGTATCTAAGGTGCCTCTAATCACATATTAAAGTAGGGTGCCTGAGCTGTCCCTGCACACTATTAATTGTTCTTACTGTGCTGTCATCAACTATAGGAGCAGAAATGATGTAGCAGACAAGTAGGATATGTTAATGCTGGAGGCAGAATTCGGTGGTGGGGGTTTGTGCCCTTTTTCTCCCAGCGTTTTCAAGTTCATGTAAGGCCATATTCCCATAAGGTGCATTGGACAAGGATGTTTTCTTCACTGAAGCATGGTCTGCCCGTTTGTGGCCATCGTGGCCCATATTTGTACACCCCTGGTCAGTTGCATTTCGCCACAATTTTTTTGTGACGTTGGCATTAATATTACAGAAAGGGATATTATGAAAAATGGCCCTTAATGTTTTATTGTTGGTGTCTACATTTTGTATGGATCTATTAAACAAATATGGATGTCTATTTAAAGAAAACAAAAATAAGCTGACTCTTTCTGGTCAATATGTTCTGCTTAAAAGAATGCTGGAACATGTTGTGAATAAAGTTCTCTATACTTTGCTTACCGCTTTTTATTTCATTGCGTGAATTAAATTAATTAGGTATGTATGTAATATAAGTGAAGACCAGTTGCTTGTAGAGACCAAGACCATCTGCTCCAGTTGTATACTAGTTTGCGACTTGGATAACTGAAAGACAGAAATAAACAAAAAAACTTTAAATATACATTTACACACATACTTTTTTCGTGGTCCTTCAGCTGTCACCTGTCATTGTTATTCCACCTTCAATTGTGGGAGCTCCAAATTCACTGTCCAGAAACCTGGCATAGAGTTTCCTTGAATATTTAGCTGAAGTTGTAGAACGTCTCATTTTCATTATCTAGATCAAGCTGAATACTCCCCAGCCGTGCCAAACATATGTCGATGTAATGAAACATGCTATCTTGTTTCACATAATTCGTAGGGTTGCAGGTTCTGCCTCCCAATGTTAAATGCATCTGGTATTGGCTGAGCCCAGGTGGCTGCTTTCCTGATCCGAGAAGCATCTAATCTTGGTTAAACAAAGCTGTCGACAGCTTTGTGCAATGCAGCTGGTGTTAGCCATCTTTACTATGATTTTGGCACGTGCAAGCAGCCTTTAATGTTGGTTACATGCATTAGTTGTGATTGAGGAAAACTTTACCATAGTCTTCTAACAGAAGTAGAAGTTGTATTACTGGAATCTCAATAGACTCTTAAGAGTAGGCTTCTTCAAACTTGGGTCAGGACCCAATACTGGGTCACTGGTTCAAGCCACGCTCCTCACCTACCGTGGTATACAATAGCATTAAACACTGTCATTTATTTAGAAGAAATTCTGATGTATTGAGATATCCGTAAGGATCAAATTCCTCTAATTTCTGTTTAGCACCACTTGGCTCTTCTTTCCCTCTGAGCCAGAAGTCGCCTGCCCTCCCTTATAAACACGCAAATATGGCTGTAAGTATATGTAGTAGTAATGTCGCAGGTCTTGGAAAAACTGCTTTAGACCATACATATTTAACCATGATGTATTCCAACCACTTCTTGGACTCCAGGTGTTAATATTCTACCTGGTTACCGTGCAAAGCAGAAGCCTAATGTTAGACATTACATATGCACAGATATTGTTTAGTTGTTTTAAATTGCAAATTGGCAAAATAGTCCGCATTCCATCCGTTTTAATATATTGTCAGTTCCTTGTTAGTCTCATTTTTATGTCTTTGTACAGTTGATGTTCTGTTTCATATACAACCACTCATTCCCTGCTCCAGTATGTTTAAAGAAAAGGAGAGTCCCAGTGGAATCTCTCTCTCTCTCTCTCTCTCTCTGTCTCTCTCTGTCTCTCTCTCTCTCTCCTGGATGACTTTGTGGGAACCTACAGACCCCTGTCCCTTTTTAGAAAGAATAAAAGAGCAGATCTCAAAGCAGAATTTAATTACACTAAGAATGTTTGCTAATCTCTAAAGCTGTAGAGTCAAATGATAAAATGTTGAGCCAAACTTTACTTTTATTGCTGAAGTTAACACATTTTAATTATGCTTCTCATCAGTAGTGTTTGCACAGGGAATGCGGAGGCTAATGCATTGTTTTATTGAGTAGTAAATGGCAGAATAAGAACCCTGCTGTTGCATTCTTCTGGGTAAGCTTTCCAGAGGTTTAGCTGCATGATCACCATTAAGAAAGTTCTAAGGCTCACCGTTCCATGCAACATAAATAGCAAGCCCGTGAAATAAATAAATGTAAAGAATACGTATATGCTGCAAAAAAAAAACCTAAATGAATGACATTGCGAGTCCAAATTAAAAATTTCCTTTTGTTTTGTCATTTACATGTGAGTTTGCTTTTTTTTTTTTTTTTTTTTTTTTAAACATTTTGGATTTCATGATTGTGATTTCAGAATCTCTCGCAAAGTAATAGCACTCTTAAGCTAAAGTCTGACATTGCATGCCTATGGTTTAGCACACTTTAGTGAAGAATTTAACCAATACACTCCGTGAGGAGAAGCACTTTGCAATATTTAATGAATATTGCTTGACTAAGGATTAGCTCGCTGGATCTAAAGTTTAGCATTGAATGCCAATTTTCAATTTCAGCAAATATAACGTTTTTTCTCTTATATTTGTTTTGTTTGCCAAGCATAAATTCATTTTAAGTTACCGTAAAAAACGTGATTACAGTACATTGAAAAATGATTCTTAATTATATAGGTGGCATGACATCTGTATATGTACATTGGGCAAACAGACCATAGGAAGTAGCACATCACATGATAATTTGGGTTTATAGAAACAATAGGTTTTGTTAGCTTCCACATCACATGACATATCTGTTGTGACGCCTTAATTTATGTCGCACATCATTATATGGATTACAGTTAGGTTGAAATATAAGTATGCTGTTGAGAAATGTGTGAATGATTGTCAGATCACATTTGTACTGGCACAAGAGATAGACACGTACTATAGAACGCCTGTCAACCTTTGCTCTTATGAATTTGAAACCTAATAGTTTCTGAAGGTTTTCTTTAAGAACATTAGTCCCCTGAACTGAGGTACAAGAAACATCTTTGGACATTTAACATCACAACTTGAACAAAAGGTTGTTATTGGCACTTGTCTGGAGAATAAGCAGCACTTTATTATAGCTAGAGTTGTAAGCTCACTTTTACAAGCCAAGATCACTGAACCTTCCCATTGCTTCCAAGGGTTGTTGAATAATATAATGTTCTTTCCTCACTAAAAAATAAGAGGATTGAATTACAGCTTGTGTAGTTGGTAAATCAAACTAATATATGGAGCTATGTATTTAATTAATAAACATATATGTGTTTGTGACAGTACTCTGACTTCATGCCTGGTGCATCTGACATCAAGTCAGGCTTGTTCCACCCCTTAGTGCCTGCAATCCGCCTAGTTGACATACAACTGTAGTGAATACTAGGTTTTAGGTAAATTACACTGGGGAAACAATGAACTAACCAATATCCATGCAAAACTTTATGTACATTTTCCTGCTCTTCTGCTTCAGGTTACAAAAACCTACTTGGTATACATTGCTAAATACTCTACTGGCAATGCAAAAATGTTACTTGTTTTTAGTATTGAGATAAGCACAAGGTGATAACATCTCAGGTTTACTAATATAATGTGTTTTATTTATTTATTTTTAAAGATTATGCTCTCTGCACAAACTATTTACCATCACACTCTACTCACATATGCCTATTGACCCTACATGTTTCGTGAAGCCATTCTCGGATCGTGGTCTTATTCTTTAGCTTTTTCCCCTTTCTACTCCCATGTTCTTTGCCACCAGCTGTGTAACTGCAGCAGATGTTAGTGTGAGTGCTTATTATGTAAAGCTGAATGGAACGATGAGGCAAAAGGCAGGGCTGGAGCATTTGTAAGTTATAAGAAGTCTGTAATTTTAACATCACTGCAATATTGATGACATTGTAGGAGAGGAGAGGATCACAAAGTTACCTTTTGACATAGCAACAATTGATGCATGTTCTGCTAAACAAACTTGGGTGTATATATAGAAAAAAGGCCCATTCCATAGTGGCAATCTTATATTTAACATTTGAGCTTTCAGGAAAAGAAACCACTGCGTCTCAGGTTCCAGTAGCAGTGTGTTATGTGCACCCATGATGTCATTCTGCCATGGTGTTCTACCTTCAGAACATGTAGAACCGAACCATGACCTCATGGCATCCTATAAGAGCCAGCAGTTGAAGGAATCTTCTCTGTTACTTTCCCTTCATCACAGTGACTACCTTGTCTTATTACCTAAAGACCTTGATAACATAAGTTTAAAGAAAATTGCTGTCCACTAATATCATTCAAAACTGAAAAGGGGCTGTGCATACATATGAATGTAAGTTGTGTCTCTGTAATACATTAAGACCATGGATAGCCAAAAGGTAGAACCCTGGCTATTGTGGAATTCTGACTCCAATGATTTTTGAAGACCCTAAGACTTATGTCATGAGGCATCTGTGGGTTAGGGTGAATGAAAAGCATTTGCACTATATACTCCCCTACACGTAATGCTGTATGTTTTCTGCACATGCGCTCTCTAGCTTCATGTATAAAGTGAGATAGTGGTATACTGAGACTTATTCCTTTGATTTTATCTGGCATGTCTACTATTACCCTTTCTTTTGGGTTTTCTGGCTCTAAATAAGTCAAGTGTGCATTGATGGTATCAACACATTGGTAAAGGTCTGCTAATCGAAACATCTGATATCTCCTAGATGTTGTATCAGTAGTTGTCACTTGTAAAATTACAAATACGCTCACCGTAAAAACTAGCTTTAGTTGGCATAATCCATTCTAATCAGCAAATTCAACTTTACTGAAATGTAAATAGGTATTTGCTCTCAGAAAAGACAAATTTCCCAAATCATGAAGAAAATGTGCAATTAATTAGATATTATACAGGCTAAATGTATAATTAAATAGGTAAATGTTTTTGGGGTTTTTTGTCTGCTTCTTAGATACGGTGTTTGCTTCTATTTCTGTAGTTTTCTAAATTAATATTACATCAAAACTATCCTAGTGTATTTAAAGTGGTTGGGTTCATGTTTTTCTCTCTGAAGTAGGGCTCATTTGATTGATAAAAAAGAAAATTCCCCACTGCGCTTGAAAGAAAATTAAAGCCTTTTATTTAGCAGATTAAATCTAAAGACGTTGCTTCACTTGTAATGTAAACTGACAGTCAAACGTATATCTTAAAACAATCCTTTACAAACCACGGTGCTGAGGAGACTAAATTAGCTTAAAAGAAGAAAGACCAGCAAAATGAAATGCCTTGTTTTTTTTTTTTCCTCTCTTGCAGAACGTGCGTATAGATTTGTTTGATAATGTAATTGTTTAGGTCAGACAATTAAGCCAATTTGTCTATGTAGATGTCGGTGAAATCCCCATTGCGTGTTCAAGTGTATTAAATAATCTTCAGATTGCTTTGCAAAGACTCGTGCAAAACCTCCTGGAACATGCGTTTGTTTGCACTTTGCTTCGCACATCGTAGGGCGGGGGGGGGATTCTAATCTTGTCTTCTTGAGCAGCTGGGCTTGTGCAGTCCTCTTTTCCTCCTTCTAGGGGTTAATTAGCCTTCCTTTAAAGCGCGGCCTATTTAGCCGTGGATCTTGCATGATTCAGCCTAGGCTGGCGGTACAAAAGCGGAACCATTAACTGGCGGGTGTGTCCAACTGCTTAATTAGCCAGAATAAAAAGGCCCTTTGTCGTACAAGCATCTGTTGTTCGTGACACACCTGACAGCCACATTAGACAAGGATGACTGGATAGAGTTTTTACCCACACTCCCTACAGTCCAGAGCCCCTCATTTGCATCTGGGATGCATCAGTGACAGACTGCAAGTTTAGTCAGCTTATCACTGTAGATTAGTGTCTCTGATAAACAAACAGCAGAGAATAGACGGGAGCGTTAGGCGTTACTGCTTGTTCGGGATTTGGCTGCTTTTTGTTATTGCTTTTTTTTTTGTTAGATAGTGTCAGCAGATCCCACTGCGTTGTATAATAAGCTATATAGCCAATTAATAGATGAAACAAAGTTAGGCAGGGGCAGAAGGTATGGCGGGTCCTAGGGGCAGAAGGTATGGCGGGTCCTAGGGGCAGAAGGTATGGCGGGGCTAAGTCCTAGCAGAAGGCGGCGGTCCTAGGGCAGAAGGTATGGGGTCCCAGCGGCAAAAGGTATGAAGCGGTCCAGCGGCAGGAGGTATGGCGGGTCCCAGCGCAGAAGGTAAGGAAGGGTCCCAGCGCAGGAGGTAAGGGCGGGTCCCAGCGGCAGGAGGTAGTGTATGGTCCTAGGCAGAAGGTGCGGGGCCCCAGCGGCAGGAGGTATGGCGGTCCAGCAGCAGGAGGTGGCGGCGGTCCTAGCGGCAGAAGGTATGGCTGGTCCTAGGGCAAGGTATGGTGGGTCCTAGCAGCAGAAGGTATGGCTCCCTCTAGAGGCAGAAGATGTGGCAGGTCCTAGGGGCAGAAGGAAAACTGTCTTTTTGAATAAGTTCAGATTTACACTTAAATTAAAAAGTGGCAGAAGGTTTTAACCCTGAACGTGACTGTCGAACAAATAAAAATATGCCTGGAGAATATTTAACCAAAGCTGGGTGACAGCAGTCACAAAGGAGCATTATGAACCAAATATTTATTTAGTTGCAATCCGTTTACACGCCAGGATATTGAAAACTAGATAAGTTGTAGATATACAACATTAATCATTACAAGAATTCAACTATGTATGGTTAAGACCCAGTCTCTTGGCTGTAGATTCCCCTTGTCTGTATAATGACATGTAATCGTGATGCTCCTACCACAAAAAGAATAATTCTAATATTAACCTGCATGCCTAGTGTCCTTTCAGTGCAGTCATCCTCTGAAGCCATATGAAACCCTATGGTATAAATGCAGTTCCCTTGAAAAGTTGCAGAAGGCCATGCGATGAACACTAATGACTAAAGTTACCTATATTTTTGTTTACAATCTCAAAGCTATTCAAGGTGTTCAAGGGTTTTTGTTTACTCTCTCGAACGCATCAGCTATCCTGAATATAAGATGAGACCAAGGACCAAATATTTGAGTCTTTAAACTGCAGGAGAAAACGGGCCCTAGACTAGATGAGCCAAATGGTTGTTCCATGCTGTCGAACTCTGTTTTATTGTGCTTTGCATGGCCTCCTTTCTTATTTGCTGAGACTCCAGAAGATCCTTGTCTGGGTGCCAAGTCTTGTATCTCATTCAGTGACTGTTGGGCCACTTGAGTTTGCATGTCTTCAACACAGCTACCCAGACCTTTCACATATCAGAGATCTAATGCAGCTGTCGGGGTTATATTGTTTGTGATTTTTAAATTATACCATGTTGCTTTTGAATATAAGTTTACTAGCCATATGTAGTGTTTTTCACCCCGGTTTGCCATTTACTGCGTCAGTTAGTTTCAGTGCAGGAAAATTCTACTTGGCAAAAAGCCATCAAATTAAAACTGCTGTGCCACCTACTTTGCTGAATGTTACAATTTTGGAAAGAAAAACACAGCATTATATCCAAATAATCCCTTCAACACATTTTTGACCTACATTATAAAAAAAAGCATGTCTGATTTCACTAATAATTTAAAAGAACATTCTTAATAGCAGATAATAATATGTGTGTTGTTGACTTTAACATGCTGATCACTGATTTCACCAAGAACTTTACAGGTTCTTATTCAGAATTAAAAGATATAGATCTGAAACCTCATATGCATGCGTAAATTCTCTCTATCATTTCCCAATAAATTGAAATCGGGAACTGATCAAAATAGGGGATCTGGATTTTTTTCCCCTTTACTAGCCATAGAGCATCCCACTGAACCTACCTACATCTCTGAGCAGATATACTCTGTAATTACACTTGTTCTGTAGCCTACCCTTATTTTATATCATGATTTCATAATTAAAAGTGGATAAGTCCAGACAAACACACCCTCCTCCAATGTTCTTTGGTAGATGAGTGAAGGTTTTTCCTGAATCTGAAACTTTTGGCCACCTTCAAGCTACTTTTATTCTATCGAGTCCTTTCTAAACAGTGTAGCGATTACAGTGCTATTTTACGTGTTTGCTTTACAAAGCTTGTATTTTGCTGCGATCGCAATAGTAATTTGATTCGTTTTTTTTCTATTACAGAAACTACAATGCAGACGTCCGAGACTGTATCGGACACGGGTTCCACAGTGACTTTGCAGACGTCTGTGGCTGGTCAGGCAGCGGTTCCCACCCAGGTTGTACAGCAGGTACCAGTGCAACAAGTGAGTTCATATACAACCTTTAAAATCCATTGTATGGGTTTTAGTGGTGAACCCCTAGTGGTCAGTTCAAAGCACTACATGCCAAGTGTCAGAATTAAAAGTGTCTGTATGTACCTGTGTTGATGATAACATATGGCAGTGCCAGAATGTTTTTAGACATTCTGAAATTGATACTGCATAGTATCTCTCCAGTCCAACCTAGTGTGTTACATACTCAAGATGCCTGTCCATCGCTTTACCAAAGCAAGTATTGGTTTAGTACATGCTAAATGAGCCAATCACAGCATACAATTGGTGTATGCACTTGGTTTGGAATCATGGCATCTAAGCAAAGATGAGTACCATAAATGGAGTAAGAGAAGAATATTTGAAAATAATAAATATCAATGTATGTCATTGCTTATGTATTGAATGTAGGTTAAAAGGCTTCCTTTACCTATGATTACTGTACCATTTTGCTTTTAGCAGTTAATGTCTTTTTTTCCCTCTGTGAGTTTATCTTGCAGTGCGCTAAGTGGCTTTGTAGTCCGCACACTGCCAGGGCCTGAGATATCATCATTTACAGTTCCTGGATCAAAGCTTTGTTTGTTATGACCTTATTCCTTAATGTGATTGAATTCTGTTGCTTTAGCTCTATTTCCTTTGCTTTCCAGATCGGGTTGGCAGGTGTCATTAGACTGTCCATGGCACCAAGCAGTGATGTTTCTGTACTCCGTGTATTGGCAGGGTGCAGACAAACCATTGCATTCATACCTTGTTGGCTATTCTGGTAGCCATTGTTTCCTGTGTTTGCTTCATCCTGCCATCATGGTCGTCTTGTGAAAGCAAGGTTCTGCTAACTAGACTGTATCACTGTTCAGCCAGACATTCAAATCACGTGCATTCAGCCTGAATGGTGGCCAGAGATACATAGAAGTGCTGTCACATAAATCATTTTCTGTGCTGTCAGTATTGACAAAGAATGCTGCTTATCACTGCCCAGAAATCCAATAGTGTGGCATTTCCTAGTGTCTGGGAAGGGACTGATAGATGGGTATGAACTATAACAACACCTTGATTGCTCTAATCAATTTTAAGCCTTGTCACGGAGATCTTGTGTATTATTTTATGGGGGGGGTAGCCTCTGGTGGCTCTTTTTGTGACCTTGCAAAGCTGAGCTGTCAGGTGCTTTTTGGTAGCATTTATTTTCGCAGTTGTTATGCGCAGCTTGTTCTTGCATGAGAACTCAACTGCCTTTCCTTGCAGTATCAAGGTACAAAAATTAAGGTCATGTTATTAAACAAATGACATAAGCGGAATGGGACTCTTGGCTCATGCCATTTAAAATTCATGTCCGTGTAGTTGCTAAGTAAGTCCTCAGGTACAGTTTTTTTCACTCCGTCTTGCCTTTCAATGTTGTCTGTAAATGGAATGTAAAGGACCTCAGTCAGAAAAAAGACAGATAAATCGGTGTCGCCTAAAGGGATGCCGCTAAATTTGCAAAACTGCTTGCAGGGTTATTTAATTAGTCACTGTTGGCACAGGTAGTTCCAGAAGATTGTAAACCACTTCTCATAAATATAACTGAAGATGTGAAAAAGAATCGTTAAATATCTGATTGTAAGACATTTGCAATATCAGTCTCGTCTTTTATACAGGGTCACTAAAATAACAGACCACAGAGAAGCAGTTGGTTACTGTCCCTCGTAGAAGACTCATAAATTACCGTATTTGCTCGATTATAAGACGACCCCCCAAAATCTGAATGTTAATTTAGGATAAAAAGAAAAAGCCTGAATATAAGACAACAATATAGGAAAAAAGGTTTTACCAGTAAATGTTAATTTATGTAAACTATTTTTTTTTTAATAAAAGCTATCATTGAGAAAAATATTTCGTTTTTTATT
>VKOC01001350.1:0-10101 GCA_009364415.1 Spea multiplicata | reverse complement strand
GAGCGCCACGTAGATTAAATCAAGCTCTCTCATCAGAGGCTGTACACGGATAATTGACTTACTAATGGTTAACCCCCTGCTCCTTCACAGAAATAAATGTAAATTACTGATAAATGGGGTTATGGCTGTAAAATTAAATAGGTGCAATGACAAGAGATATTGAATAACAGATTTATTTTTATTATTATTTTAAGCGATTAACCTTCTGTCTTAGAATAGTTCATGGCTTCGTAGTCCTGAATATTAACAAGGAAGAACTGGCAATGCGCTGGCTATGTTATGGAACTGGTGACCAGTCTGCAGTCTCCCAGCAGAACTGCTAGAACTTAATACAAAACGTAACCCCTTAATGACAAAGCCCATACATGTACAGGCTCAACATGCATTGTTTTCAATGGGTTTAGAGACCGCCCATTGTCCTTAAGGGGTTAATACAAAACAGGGAATTTAAACATACATGAGATGGGCATATGGATCATAAATCTAAGACAAGAGCTCAGGAAAACAAATCTCACCTCCCATCAAATTTGGTTTCTCTGTTTCTATGATCACTAACATTATTGAAGATAATAAAGGATATTTAACGTACAGTAATCTTATTGTCAAATTGTATTTCAAACTTAATGCGATTGTTTTTACTGTCCCTCTATTGTAA
Organism: Spea multiplicata; assembly: GCA_009364415.1. Lineage (NCBI taxonomy): Eukaryota > Metazoa > Chordata > Amphibia > Anura > Pelobatidae > Spea > Spea multiplicata. The sequence continues at coordinate 9,446 of VKOC01001350.1, read as the reverse complement.
TATTGCTACAGAATCTGCTGGCGCTCTGTTAATGTAACGTAATGTCAAATCGACACTTTCAGTAATAGACATGTACAAAGTGTGTCATTTCACCAAATTAACAGTTGATTTACATCATTAATATTAAACATTTATTAGCGTTCTGGATGCGTCATAGCCATTTGATGAAATTGTTGCATTGCCTTTTTTAGTTTTCTGAATTTCTATTTAAAAAAAAAAGGTGGGGGATAATTTGAATTAAAAGGTTCTGGCATCTATTTCTTCTGCTTTCAGCATCCATTGATTAGGGCACAGTTTTCTGATTGTGCTTTTTAATTGGGATGTCATTATTACACTGATATACGGAATGTTAAATTGATTTCTTAGACCTATGGAAATAATAGGCTACTTCTGCAAGATGAAAATCATAATAGATTATTGACTTAAGCATGGGTTTCCTGTTGAAGGACACATTTCCAAAGTCAAAATGTTCGATAACTGCACTTGCATGCAAAATGACCTCATAATTAGTTATATATTAAAAGTTTGTGCAATATTGATTTGATTACTAATGCCACTTGCGTAGACTTCATCCTTTGGTCATCTTGGTGACCAGTTGAATGGAAATGCGACCTTCACGCTCAAGAGTTCATGTCATTTAAATTAAAGAAATTCAGCTACCTATTGATGGAAAACATGTATGTTGAGTGGTCCCTTCATGCAGCTACATTGTTTTTAGATGTATACATATATATATATTGACTTGTGTTATAAATTTGGCTGATGACTTAGTGGCTTGGGGCCCAGTCTGGAAACCCTACCTAGAACCTAGTCGCGTCTTCCTCCAGCTCTAAACGGAGATGCATTATTCTGCCAGAGAACCACTCACTGGATTGTACAACTTGCCTAGCGTGTTGGTGTACTTCTTATGAAAGCCATCCTTCCACATCACTGACTTGAGCTTCTTTTCAACAACAATCCTTTTCCCCTAATATTACAAAAGTCTGTTGCTGTATTTTAGATATTTTAATTAAACTAGAGCAGTGCAGTGACCTTTTTTCTGTATTTATTCTTGTGACCACAAGAGACAAAAATGGAACAACTTCTGGAACAAAACCTCACGATCATAAACTGTATTGAAAACATTGTTTACGCTTCTATTGCTGTGAAAAGCAGACAGCTCCTATGACTAATAAAGAACTGGAGCCAAAATGATGTGGTCACATACTGTCACCATAGCACAGCCTGGTGAAGCTAAAAAATGTTATATATCTTTTGTGCGGAGCTCGGACAGAGATTACAAGAATCCATAATAGGTGGTTATTTCATTGTATTGGGCAGGTTCCAGGAAGAACGTTATTGACAATTGCAGACAACAAAACCAGGTCCTAATCTTTGAAATTCACGAGGCCCTGCTTGAAAGAAAATGGGGAAAAAGTAGAAGATATACTACTATATAAAACCTGACAGACATATAAATAGGTATAGAACATATTTGAAATACTTTGGTTCCAAAATATTCTTAGAGGTTTATTTACTGATCTGTGACTTGAAGTTGGGTTGAGATAGATTGAAACAATTGGGATTTTATACAAAATGTAACCTTGAGGAAAACATTGCTTTTATTCCGATAGCAACCAATGGAATGGTGCAATCAGCAGGGTAATTTTGTTTTTTCGTCCATTCCTATAGTGAAACAGTGCTTCTGATGCAACCTCATTACCTCATCCATCTAAATTTTTAAAATGCAAGACACAATTTTGATGTAATCCCTAAGAAGTATCCCGCTTCCCCTGGATATTACATATTTCACTATGTATTATGCAGAAAGAAGAAAGCTCTTCTTGTGGAGGAAGTTGTCAGTGTCTGCCTTTTGTCATAGATAGTTAAGTCAGTGAAAATATATTTTATGTCACCTCAACTCACCTGCTTCATTAGCGCATAAACTCCACACTACAGAGGCTGCAATAGTTGGTTGATGTGGACTGGGAGAATCAATTAAGAGAGCTGAACATCTGAAACTAATATAAAATGTGGGCAGCATGTGGTCCAGCATATGGTGACTGGTTACAATGTATCATAACCCTCCATGTAAAATGTTACAAATGCGCACTCTGTCAGTCCTCTTTGAAAATAATTCGGATAATGAATTCTTGTAAGTAGATGTCCATATAAGTAGCGTGGATGACATTTTTGTTCTGGTTAATTTTACTGCTTAATTTGAATTGTTTCTACGAACCTTGGTGTCTGGTCAAAAGCCAAGAGATTTGCATCTGTTTTCATAACAAATTAATTAGCTGTAAAATATGCATCTAATAAAAAATACAGCTTCATTCCAATTACACTTTTTCAGAAGCATGTACAGGAAAGGAGAATTGATGGCCCTCCATGAACCGGAATAGTAACTCAGCACTATGTACTTGGGGCAGCGGTGACTTCACACACAACTTGTTGTAGACCACAAGTGGGGAACAGAGGCAATGACAGTCTATTATCAGCTTTAGTTTTACTGCATTACTAGCGTATGTTCCTGTCATTGAAATGACATGCAGTCTCTTTTTCTCTTACCCTTTTTCTAGCTCTCTCTCCTGGTCTTTCTTCTATGCATCTATCTATGTTTTATTTTCTTTCCCCATCACTATTCAGCAGCCCCAATGCATGCAACAGCTTCCCTGATCACACAACATTTTCTGGATATCCCTCCTTCCCCACAACGCTATCTTGCAGCCCTCTCACAACCGCATAAAACAGCCCTTCTCCTTCCTGCAGACAAGCATATGACACTATTGAGTGATCCTCTCCCCTCCTGCACAACACCGTCTGAGCCCCTCAGTACTCTGCACAAAACACCGTCCAGCAGCCCGAGGCATACAGCAAGGCCCAGCGTTATCCTCCACTCCTACTTTGATAAGTAGAGGTTATCTTTAAATATCAAATATTAGTCCAGCGTGCTATAATTTAGCTGGAATGTTGTATTTGTACTTGCTTTTTTTTTTTTATCATTAAGACCCATGTATATTAAATATTTATTGCACACAAGAATCAAGTGAATTCTACATGTGGTTGGACTTATATTCATTTATTAATGAGTAATCATTTTCTTAAGCTTTTAAGAGAGAAATAACAGAAACACACTTTTTAGGTTTAAAAATCAGGCTGCCTTCAGGTAGGTCGTGAACCAAAAGTGCCACTGACCATCATAAAAGGCATCCTATTTGAATATTATTGATGCTTAGTAAAAGTACAGGAAGTCAAGTTTCCTAAAACTACATTAAAACAGGAAGCCATTTGCCACAAATGTTAGATCTTTCTAATGTCTCTTTAACTAGAAACAGCTTAATCGGAATACTAAGCCCCAAGCTATGGCAAATGACCATGCTTACAGACTTCATTAGAATATTTACAGCAGGCTGCATGGGAGAACTTGACGGCGTTGTAATAAAAACTTAAAGGAATGGTTTTATACAATTGATCTAAAAAGGATATTGTGGATAATACATCACAGATACAAGCTCAATCTTTATTCAGGAGATTCTATTTACTAGCATTACAATACATTTTTATTTGCTTCTCTCCAACGATCAACAATAATGCTTTATCTCACAAGCAAATAGTAAACATTTACCATCTATCCAATCTTTCTTCATTTGCATAAACATGCCTGTGTATGCTAACCCGAGCAGTGGTAAGATGGTATCCCAGGTCTATTTCTTTTATATCTATTTTATTTTTTGCCTTTCCACTTGTAATCTATATATTTTCGTAATCTTCACATTGTATAAACATATAAATATGAATAAATAAATATTTTTTACCATGCAAAATCCCAACCAGTAGCCGATTTTCACCACTATTCCTTGGTAAAATGACTATTAGCGCCTACCCACACTAAAATATGATATATTATTTATATAGCGCCAGCGGATTACATAGCACTGCTATAATAGGAGACAGGGAAAATATTTAACACAGACAATATGAAATTGACAGTAACAAATATTAAGACATACTGGTACAGAAGAATTAGAGCGTCCTGCTCTTGTGAGCTTAAAATCTATTACTGTTCTTTTAAACCAAGACGCTGTCTGTCTGTCTATCGCTGATGTGCCTTAGTAATCTATCATCCAACTAAATACAAGTATGTGATTGCCCCTGGCTTTGGTGAAATTTATTCCCATATGCTGCTGTTTGCAATCCTTATATTCTTATTTTAAAGTTAATTGGTTCCAGCCAGTCTATTTTAAGAGTCTTTCAGAATTCTTATCTAATAGCCTCCATTTTTGTCAAAAACAATAAGACCATGAAACTATTAAGCTTTCGGGAAAACATTTTTCATACTTGTTAGTTTTTTTTGTAATTGTATGTAAAAAAGCTCTTAATATGTTAATGTAATAAACAGGGATGTTTATGTACAAATTAGTACACTGAACAATGTATAGCTATAGCATAGTTTTTGGAAAGTTACCACACAAGTAGATTATACAAATACAGCTCAAACTCACTCCTCCTTGCATTAAAAGACGCCATGGCTGGCCTTTCAAAGTACGTAATGAAGGCAGAGACTACAAGGTTCAACTTTCATGCAAATTTGTGCTAAATGAGCTTCTAACAATTAGCCCTGTAAACTTAACCTTGGATTGGCAAACACAACGTGCCATTGGAACACAGGAGTTGTGTTGCTGATGGAGGTCCCTCTACGCCTAAGATATTTCATTAAGTATCAGCCAATTCAAAGTCCCAGGTCTTGTGAAGGCACCTGGAAGAAGGGTGGAACGGGACCTGCATAATGCATAACTAAATCAGTGAACTGGAAAAAACCTCTCCTCCATTGCGTATGCCTTACCCAAGGCCAACAAGAGCCCTCTTATAGGGGAAGCTCGCTGTGTTGACTCTTGATAGATCAATTAGATATTTATTGATAATTATTTATCCTTAATATCTAATTGGCCATTTATGTAGAGCAAAATGAAAACGTTTGTCCACTCCACTCCTGTTCACCCTAGAGTGGAAATTTTCCACATGAAGGTAGCAAACTTAACATTTCATGGTTAAACCTATTGGACTTCTGTCTTTGTTCAACTTAAATTACTATGTTACTAAGCAGTATGCTGATTTCCAGCCGTGTTGATGAAGGGACAAAGTGAGTAACGTATGGTGTCCATTTTATTGGTTTCCATGGTAATTAGCCATATTCTCTCACAGCTTTCCAGTTTTGCCTTTTAAAAAGAGTTTCTGACCACTTGAGATGTTAGAAGAATGCGGTCATCTCAATTTATGCCATAGCAAGAACTCTCTTACTTTTATTAATATAATAATTCTAAATAGTTGCCTATAGAAGAGTTTTTGCATCAGGCCAGCTTTCTACCCGTTAATTAGCAACTACTGTGTACCTCCGCTTTCTTAACTAAAAAAATAAAAAAAATCCCTTCCCCTTTGGAAAATTTAATGGCTCAATTTACGGCTCCGAGCGGTCTGTGTCCGTGCCAAAAATATGACAAACAATGAATATATATTGCATTATGTTGAATGACCACACAGCGATTTCTCAAGCTGGGCTCAATAATAAAACAGTTTTTTTTTAAAATTTTATCTTACTTATAAAGCACTCTGCATGGACAGCTCTTGAAACATACAAGTCAAGTGTTTAATCAAAACATGCTATTTATCACACTTTATATCTTTCTCCCTCTTTTTATTTTAATGTAATTTCTATAGCAACAGACATTTTCTTGGAAGTCATTTTTAGAATAGCTTATATAAGTTGAAAGGAGCTGCGAGGCTGGGTATAGGAACTTGGCTTAAGTTTTAGTTAGTGAGCGTAGCTGGTGTACATTAAAAGATCTGGCAGGAGAGCTGAATAATTGTACACAAAAGGAGAAGGAAGCTTCGTAGAGCAAACGGAAGACCAAGTATCCTACTGACACATGTTTAGCCCCTTGGAACCTGCAGCCCAGTTTATAGATATGAAGTTATTTTGCTTTAGTGCACTTTGCACACCTAAGAAAAGCAATCAGCCTGGTCTTTATTAGCGAGCAGGAAGCATAGAACCGTATATTATATGTGAACTCTTTTTATCTTCAAGTAATGGCATTTTTGATGCAGCTTTCATGTTGCATGCGCCATATGCGTGCCTATGAGGCAAGGTGATTTCTACGGTGTGTATAAAAAAAAAATCAATGGTAAAATTAAACATAAATAGGAAAAAGCAAAATGCTGCATGGAGATTTTTGCATATGGTAAACCCTGGCATTCTGTCAATCTTAATGATTTTTTTTTTGTATGTTTTTATACAATGCAAGTATGCACATAAGAATTATTTTTAGGATTTCTGTATGAACAGCATGTTATTAAATCATATTAGATGTCGTCGGCACCACAGAAAACTAAATGCAGTGCCTTAAATAACACAATATAAAGAATCCTGCCCTGTCTTAATTTGATCAGTAGCACAAAGTCCCTTTCAGCTCTGTATTGGATTCATGCCTTTTAATTTTGAAAGGAAATATAAAAATATATATTTAGAAGAGGATTTGGAAAAATCTTGCATTCCCTTTCATAACTTGTACTTGGCAAATTACTGGTTTGTTAGGATCTCATACATTATTCTTCAAATTAAGAGGGAAGTCTTATTTTTGTGGCTTACATCCAACATAATCTCTGGGACAATAGACTTTGTTCATGAATGTGAAATGGTTCTTCTGTGTTTGTGCTTTTGTTTAATTTTACTAGCTACTCATAACTGATGATGGCACAATGATTCCTACCACGAGGAAGACAATGGATAGAAGGAAAAATGTAGATCACCATACCAATACCTGTCAGATTTTACTTATTTTATAAATATAAAAGTTTTTTTTTGTAATTTATAACATAACTCAGAGAAGAGGAAAAGAATGAAAGAGAAATGGGAAAGACGGAAAGACGATAAAAAGAAATACAACGAAAGAGAAAGAAGACAAAGGAAGAACAAAGCCATTTTCTTAGGATATTATAGGTGAAAAATCCATTTTCTATATGAAATTTTCATAGGATTTTCAGCTTGATTGCCAGCTGTATATTTAACTACTTTATATTTATTCAATTTACTTTTAATGCTGGTATTATATTGCCCTCTGTACAAAAAAAATAAAAAGTAACCCAAGAACTTGGAAATATATCTTTACTATCCCAACGAATGCCAGGGGAAAGAGAAACCCACAAACATAAATTGATGGCAAATAAAACCCATTTGGCTCATCTAGTCTGCCAAATTCATCCTGCTTTAAAGACCTTAATTTGTTCTTAATTTTTTCTTTACTTTAGGATAGCTTTATGCTTATGCCATGTAAATTTAATTTTCGCCACTGCTTTGACATTTGCAGCTTCTGCTAGTTGGCTGTCCCACCGTCTACTACCCTCTCATTAAAGAAAAAATATAACCTTTTGGTTTTTTTTTTATGGCAGCCATTTTGAAATTCCATTGCATACATGCCCAAAAGATATAGTAGGTTTAATGAAACAAACTTAAAAGCCATCAACTCTGACATAAGTAAAATTGTCTTTTGAATCATTTCCCGCAATCATTTCCTTTGTATAGACTAAAACAAATAAATGTATTAAAGTAGAAACATTTCTCAGAGGAATAACTCAAAGCATATGGATTCAGTCAAAAGAATTCCACTGTATGGTTCATGGTCGTATGATGTTTTTTATGAATGTATTTTCCAAAATAAAATGTACTTTATGGCTAAGTGGAGACATTTTTCCCATTATTGCACAAAATTATTGCTTAGCAGTGTTTTTTATACTATGGTGACTAAGTCTCCTCAGACATAGTTCACTACATAAGGATGTTTACTTAATGACTTGTATTGCCCACCAAATATGCACATTTTCTTAACATCTTAAAATGCTTATTTTGATCTTCAAAAATTGATTATAGTTTAATATCAGAATTACAATCTTAATCTTAAAATTGGCATGTAAACACTGCAAAACAGTAGGACCCTAATCTGCCGCCATTTTTTTTTTACATTGCAGTAATTACCCTACGTCTCCCTTTTGATAACTATGAAGCTTCATTGATATGGTCATATGTTATGTCAGCGATTCATTGATAAACTAAAGAAGGGTATTCCATTTTGATTTACTGTTTTTCAGCTCCAAAAACTCATTGTAAGAAATGTCACCAGCCAATAACCAACCAAGGATGAGCTGACAGGAGGATGACTGTATTCACCATTTACCAACCACTTTATGGTTTCGATAGTTTTGCCTTATTCAGTCCCTGTTGAGCATTGTTGGAGGAACATGTCATAAGAAAGCTCATTGGAGTTACGCAGAGTTTTCCGAAGACTTACTAGGGGTCTAGGCAACAAACGAAGCCACAGGAAGCTCTTCATACAAGAACGATGATGTTGAGTCATAATGCTTTAGGAAATTTTCATCCAAAATCTCGTATTGGGCATTGATGGTGATTTAAATATAAGTTTTGTAAACTGGATCAGGCAACTGCTGGAACCAGAGTGGATACAAATATATTTCTGAATTACTGGACATGTTCTGACATAGCAGCTTCTAGAATGATACTTGGTATAAACACTGTCGAAGCACTTGGTTTTTGTAGTGAAATACAATCATAAAAGGACAAATGTTTTATACTGTAGTTTCATTGAACAGAAGTCACCTAAAATAAGACTATAAATCCTGTCTTTATACTACTTGAACGCAAGAGTCTTGGCAATGTTTTTGTCCAGCTGTAAAATTTACAGTTCACATACCGCTGGGTCCCGTCTCCGAACTACAAACATGGGTGATGTGAAAACATGAGTTTATAGCGGCCACAGGGCACTTCCAACAATATATATGAAACTTACTTTATCTACAAGAAAAATCTATTTATGTGTCACTTTCCAGTTTTGTTTTAATCCATCAAACAGGAAACCTCTGAACTGCAGAAGTTACAAATATGGACATGTAATTAAACTTCCAAATTTTGTGTTTGTGGAACAATGTCGTGTATAATCTCAATGAAATGCAGCAGCTCCCACTCCTTGGACTGTTTCAAGTAGTAGTTGCTCTTTTCAGTAGTAATTGATTGGAAATGTAGCTAGAGATCAAAGAAGTCTTTACTCAAACCAGTACACATAGATTTCAGGTACTGTCAATCAAAATGAACATAGTATCAAAATCTTGTTTCCCTTATTTTCCTGTTTGTAATGATGCAATGATATGTTGTTCATTAGGATGACCATAAAAACAAACAGTTTAAACTTTGTAAAATACTACAGGCATAAATGATGGGTGGAAATTTTTTTTATACCCTAAATCTACGCATTTGTCCCCAGTCACACAACCTTCTGCCTTAAGCACAATGAACCTAGTGGTCTAGGCTTAGTGAGTGCAGAGGTCCGATTTCTCTCTCTTTTATTCCCTCTCACTCATTTCACTACAATAGGCTAAGGGATAAACGTTCTATGACGTTTAAA